>BGPR01003609.1:119381-132420 GCA_013235015.1 Araneus ventricosus
TGTTAAATATGTATATATATATATATATATATATATATATATATATATATATATATATATATATATATATATATATATATATATATATATATATATATATATATATATATAATATTAATATATATATATATCAAAACAAAATTAGAAACACAAGCCAAAAACTCAAAAACAATCAAGACACAATGACAAAAAATAGATAAAAATAAATAAAATTAAAAAATATCATAGCTAGCCGCTCGTCAGGAAGCGAAGGTCGCTCATGATATTAATTTGTGCTTTTTTCTGCTAAAGACAAAAGAAATCCGTTAAAAAATGCCGCCATCCCCTCAAAAAGCACAACAAGACAATTAAAATGGAAGAATTCTTGAATAAAAGATAAATACATTTAAGATGATTCAAAAAGAATCGAAACATCCGAATACAAAAGCTCTAGAATAAAATAAATAAAATAGTAGTATACACAAAAAAATAATAAAATAAAAGCGAAATACGCTTACCATGACCAGGATAAAACTAGCGTGTCCGTGAGGACCACGAGGAGAATGGACGCCAAACCAGTTATTGCTGTTGCCAAACAGAGGAAGAGGAAGAGAAGGAGAAAAGGCTTTGTCAGTAGCTCCGGAATCACTGCTTGAGATATCGTCGCACAAAGTTTTCGGGAATACCATTATTTAAAAGTTGGTCATACAAAAACTTTAACTGTCTAGATTTTGAATTTTCATTCGAACAAATAGATTTAATACGAGAAATTGAGATAGATTTGTGTTAATAGAAATATTAGAAGACCAATATGAAGTCGGTTGACACAAAAATTAAAATCCATTCTTTTGCTAAAAATATCGATACATAAGATATTATCAACATGTTTAGTATCGAGATCTAAAAAATCCGCTTCAAAATTATTGCTAGGTTAGCAATAATAGAAGAAAAAGAAGATCCTTGAGGAATGCCATGAGATTGGAGAAAAATACTTTCCCTATTGTAAATAAAATTATTAAATATGCAAAAATTACATAATTTATCCCAATACTCAAAAGAAGTATTGAGAATATTTTTGTAATAAAAAAGTATGAGTTAAGCACCTCTCGAAGAGTGGCTAAAGGAATGGTTGTAAAAAGAACTTTGAAGTCAAAAGTCTCAATAGAAGAAATACTGTCTTTATTATTGTGAATGAAATCAATAACCGGTTTATTATTGATAATAATCCAAGTGAAACCTTCTGAACAAATGACATTCAGTAATTTTTTTTAACAGATTAAAGAAAATGTAACCAGGTTGCTTCATGTATGAAGAAGTTCCACAAGTGATAAAACGATAAGAAATAGGATTTTTATGAAATTTTGGATCAATAGTAATATAAGGAAAGCAAAAATTAAATTTCTTAATTTTGAAGAATTTATAGAAAGCAAGAATTTTTTTGGATATTGTACTCATATTAAAGTTGAATTTTTTGTACGTTGCTGAATTTTGAAGTTCCTTATCCAGAAGATTACAGTAATGCTTGTTTGCATATAAAAGCAGAGTTATTGGAAGCATTGTCTATAGGAGTGATGATGAATTTACTTTTTAAGTCTTCAATAGCAATTTTAATATTAGAAAAGATAAAAGAATCAAAACATTCGGAATTATTATAATGGAAGGAGAAAGACTTTTTTCAAAATTTAATAAAGATTCCATTTCCTCTCAATGAAAAATTCAATGGGGATAGAAAAAGCATTAGAAGTTTTTAAACACAAATCATCAATATTATTCAGTAATTTAAGCAGTATGAAAGGAAGAGAATCTCAAAAAATCGGTCTGAATTTTGGACCTTTTAACATGATACTTTTAAGATCTGTATTCTCCACAATGTCTAGATTGCCAGTAACAATATGGCCAGAATCTTTGTCAATAAATTGAGCAAAAGAGTCTTTATCACAAAAACAATTAGCTGTTTTTTTAAGATTTACAATGTCAGAAGTGGCATTATTGTAATTGAAGATTTTTCCGCCAAAAGGAACATTATATTTAAAAGTTTTTTGTAAACTAATGTTTTTAATAGGAAACAATTGTTGTGCATTATTGAAAATGGAAGAGAAAGGAATCTTGTCAAAAGTAGGATGCTTTAAATTAAAAATGAAATGCAACTTTTTAGTAGGATCTTTAGTAGGAATTTTTGACAATCGCTGTTTCAAAAGATCTAAAATGAGAATTTTGAAATGTAAGTTATTGGACTTAAATGAACCAAAGTTTAAAAATAAATCAGGAAGCAAGCTAGATCTTAAAGAGAAAACAAAATTCTTGACAGGAGAAAACACATAAGAGTTTGCAAAAGAAAGTTCTAATGCCTCAAGTTCACTAAAAAGGTCAGAAACTGATTTAGAAGGTCTTTTCTTAATCCTTTTTTCTCTGCAACCTCTAGAAGTCTTATGATGTGTGTTATGAAAAAGCTTAAATGTACCGGAATTGTCTGGAGAAATCTGCGTGCTATTGAAAAGGTCATTAAGACCGTATAGAATAATTGTTTTTTGTATTTTAGCATAAAAAGGTTTTCTTTTGAAAGGCGACTGTTTTTATCAGGAACAATATCCAAAATTTTAATAGAAATATTATCAAAACTATGACGCTTAAAATGCTCAAATTCGTCATTAAAAGAAGAATGTGATAAGTATTTTTTATATCATGTCTCTGTTGATTAATTCTAATATTGAAAGTATTGCTAGTCTGACCAACATATTTCATATCACAAATGGTACATTTCAAAAGATAAATACAGTTGTCGATTTTGCAACCAGGAATCAAAGTATCATCATTGCGAACTTGATCTATATCAAGCTTAGGGCAAGTAAGACATCGCCTATTAGAACATTTTTTGAAAAAATCTCTATGTTTTGGCCCCTAGAAGACGGTAAGTAAGAAAATTTCCTGTCACAGACATCATGAGCAAAA
Source organism: Araneus ventricosus (assembly GCA_013235015.1). Classification (NCBI taxonomy): domain Eukaryota; kingdom Metazoa; phylum Arthropoda; class Arachnida; order Araneae; family Araneidae; genus Araneus; species Araneus ventricosus. Next base: position 122,310 of record BGPR01003609.1, read on the forward strand.
TATTTGCAAAACATGGGGTAATTGTCTGACTATGTAAATCTATCCCCCAGAGTAGAAAGACACCGAGCACTGCGCGTTGAGCACATTTTGCCAGTCGCTAAATAATTCATTGTGTGAAATGCCATAGTCAAAAGGAGAAGAAAAGGAAGTATAAAACAAGTATAAAGAATTAAGCATAAAGCATACAAGGAGCGCTGAAAGCTGCTGCAACAAGCATGCGCTAGAAATTAAGAAAAACAACAACAAAAAAACAAAGAAAATTTCCAGAAAAACTAAAAATTTTTTAATATTACACAAAAACATAAAAATTATACAAAATGAGAAAGCATTCGCTCTAAAGCTGCGTCAACAAAAAAGCATTATATCAAAACAAACTTAGAAACACAAGACAAACACTCAAAAAAATCAAGACACAATGGCAAAAAATAGATAAAAACCAAAATAAAATTGAAAAATATCATAGCGAGCCGCTCGTCAGAAAGAGAAGCTCGCTCATGATATTAATTTGTGCTTTTTTCTGCTAACGACAAAAGAAATCCGTTAAAAAATGCCGCCATCCCCTCAAAAAGCACAAGACAATTAAAATGGAAGAATTCTTGAATAAAAGATAAATACATTTAAGATGATTTAAAAAGAATCGAAAGCAAAAAATCCGAATACAAAAGACCTAGAATAAAATAAATAAAATAGTAGTATACACAAAAAAATAATAAAATAAAAGCGAAATACGCTTACAATGGCCAGGAAAAAAACTAGCGTGTCCGTGAGGACCACGAGGAGAATGGACGCCAAACCAGTTATTGCTGTCTCCAAACAGAGGAAGGGGAAGAGAAAGAGAAAAGGCTTTGTCAGTAGCTCCGGAATCACTGCTTGAGATATCGTCGCACAAAGTTTTCGGGAATTCCATTATTTAAAAGTTGATCATACAAAAACTTTAATTGTCCAGATTTTGAAATTTCGTTCGAAAAAATATGTCAAAATAAAGAAGAAACAAAAGACAAAAATTCAAAAACATACAAGAAACAAAGAGGACAAAAAAGAAGACAAAAATTTTATAAATTGAAAAATATCATGGCAAACCACTCGTCAGGGAAGGAAGCCCGCCTATGATTTTTTTAATAAGTGCTTTTTCTGCTAAAGACATACGAAAAGATGTAAAAATTTTGTCGCTATCTCCTCAAAAAGCACAAGTCAATCAAAAAGGGAAAAATTCTGGAATATGAGACAAATACAGTGAAGATGATATAAAATATCGAAAATAAAATATCCGAAAACATAAGACCTTGATTAAAAATAATACAGTAATATTCATAAAACAATAAAAGAGGAAAAAAGGAAGAGGCTTACCACCGCCAGGAATAAGCACACGAGATTCTAAGTCGCACGAGGAAATGTCGCCAAACCAGTTATTGTTGTTGCCAAACAGAGGAAGAAAAGGCCTTGTCGATAGCACCTAATTCACTGCTTGAGATATCATTGCGCAAAGTTTTGAGGAATAAATTTTTTAAAAAGCTGATCAAACAAAAGCTTCGATTGTCTTGATTTTGAATTTTCATTTGAACAAATAGATTTATTACGAGAAAATAGAGTAATATATATTATAAGATATAAAACAACGAAACAAATTTTCTTGGAAAATGCAAGAATTAAATTTCTACATAAGTACAAGAACAAACATATTAAAAAGAGAGAAAACTATTTTTGCATTCGTCCAAAAGCTGCGTCAACAAAAATGGAATAGATCAAAACATTAAAAAAAGACAAAAATCAAAAACATACAAGAAACAAAAGTCAGAAATTTAATAATATGAAAAATATCATAGCAAGCCGCTCAAGAAGGGATACCCACCATGATATTAATAAGTGCGTTTTTCTGCGTGCGACATACGAAGAAACGTAAACATTTTTGTCGTTATCCCCTCAAAAGGTACGAACCGTGAAGATCCTGGAATAAATGATATACACAAAAAGTTCGATGGCAAAACCGAAAAACATATATTCGAATATACAAATCTAGAATAAAAACAACATATAACACCAAAAAATTCACAAAATAATAAAACTTACACCGTTGGAATTCGCACAAAAGCCACCGTAGCTGCACGTGGCTATGATTAAGGCTTAGCATCGCTGTCATCCGAGAAAGAGTCAAGGAAAAGTGATAAAACGGTAGAAGCCGAGAGCTGCAGTCAAAGTTGCAGTGAAGGTGGAAATTGCAAATAGAAGGAGGAAATGGTAGAAAAAGACGAAAAAGGCAATGATGGTAGCATAAAGATTACAGAAATTAAAACTTGAGATAACGACATGCAAAGTCATCCAGAATACAATTAAAAATTAGTGTATCCAATAAAATCTTAGATTGACTGGATTTTGCATTTACATCCGAGCAAATAAATTTAATACGAGAAAACTGAGTGAGAATTGTGTTTCAGTAAATATTAATTGAAATATTCGTAGACCAATGGGGGAAGGTCGATTGACATTAAAATTAAAATCCTTTCTTTTATCAAATAAATCTACAGAAAAGTTATTAGCTATATGTTTGATTTCCAGATCTAAAAAATCCGCTTCAAATTGATTAGTGTTTGTTTGTTTAAGAAGCAATGCTGAAGGATAAATATTTTGCCACGTATTATTAAAAGTACCATGATTAAATACAATAAGATCATCCACATATCTGAAAGCCTGAAGATGAAGAAGTGTATAATTTTTCTCAAAATAATGTAAGAAAAGGTTAGCTTCAGAAGAAGAAAAAGAAGAACCTTGTGGAATACCATGAGCTTGGAGAAAAAACTTTCCCCATTGTAAATAAATTATTAAATATGTAGAAATTACATAATTTATCCCAATATTCAAAAGAAATATTGAGAATATTTTTATAATCATGAAAGTAAGAATTGAGCACCTCTCTAAGAGTAAATAAAGTAATGCTTGTGAAAACACTACCTAATATAAACTTTAGATATTTATTATTATAGAATAATATAATTAGTAATAATTCTAATTGAACATAGTATTAAATTTTGTTTTCATTTATCAAACATTGTATTATAATCATCTATAAAATGTGTTATTTTTTAGGTTAATGAACAAATATTCCAATTTCTGATGAAATTCTTTCTTCATACGAGTATCAAAATTCAGATAATTTTAAGAGAAAACAAACAGCTTACGATTTTTCATTTTGATGTTATAATAATTAATTAACATATTATATATTTTTAATATACATATAATAATATTTAATTTTTTATGGATTATTAATATAATAGTAATATACATAATATGTTAATTAATTATTATAACATATGAATGAGAAATCGGAAGCTGATTATATTCTATTAAAATTATCTGAGTTTTGATTCGCGGATGAAGAAGGAATTTTATAAGAAGATCAAATATTTGTTTCATGAACCTAAAAAATAGCTTTGTTCGGTACAGATATATTTTGAAGAGCGTGAATGTGTTTCTGGACGTTAAATATTTAACAAATTATTCAAAAGCGACATGAATTATTATTAAATGATATTCCAGGTTATCATTTCTTAGTCCCTTTTTTGGAATAGGTAACTTCAATAGGAATTGAAACCTGTTTCGACAATGGTAAACGGTATCAAGCCACGCTAAAAGCACCTGTGTTCCACAGCTTAAATAACGAGACCTATTAATTAATTAATATCTTTAATATTTTTCGGCATAATGTTATTAAAGATGTCGCTATGTAAATAATGAATAAAATTTAAGCTCTGATGAAGAAACGCGTAAAGTCTATCTCAGAAGCAAAACAGGAAAGGCAATTGCATTTATGTATTGTGCGTACAGATGCACAATTGTTAATGCAGCAATGGCTGACATCGTTAAAATGAGTAGTATAAGTTAGCTGAAATGATACATTATTTCTTATGAAATTAGAAATGCACTCTTATATATGTTCGAAATCGCAAGATAAAGCTAAGTATCAGAAATTCTGAAACGATGGACAGAACCGGCAGTCACCTGTAAAACATAATTGATCAATATTTCAGAGCGGCATTTCTATGGCATATGTTATCGTGTGAGACACCACAGCCAATTTTTTTTAGGAAGCAATCATTTACAGGTACTGTACCAACGCATTAAACGTTATTTGTAGGTACATTGGACCTACGAATTAAAGTGTTATTTCCAGGAATTGTTAAATTCATTATTCTTCTGTATAAATTTCGAAATATTCTTTTTGTACTTGAGATAGTTTATGATATTATTAAAAGAAAGATTTATGTTACTTTGCAAGAATTTTCAGTTTTTCGTACGAGACATTCGATGCATTTGATTTCCATTTAATTCGGTATTGAATGCTGATTATCAATTTATATGATTGGATTTGCTAGAGATATTATATTTACTGAATCTTTTAGTGATAAAATTGACCTTCCTGTCAAGTTATTGTTAAAAATCAAATTTCCAATTCCGATGAGCTTCATAAGTACAAAAGATGTGTTAAGAAATTTTTAACTTCTTTTTGCAGCAGCCAGAAATCGAAAATCAATAGGTTAAATCTGAAATAATCCCATTTACAAAAGGCAAATTTTCATTGAAAAAATTGCAGAACTAACCTGCTGCTGAAAATGTTAGCAAACCTGGAGAGCCAAAAGAAGGCAACTGATTAACCAAATACCGTTTCGGATGACGAATGAGTGAACTAGTCGTAAAGCACCTGCGTTACCGCCCGATTGGTCATAGGTTCTAATCCGCAAGTAGAGTGTATTTTTCCTCCTGGCTACAGCGTGATTAACTCGCTTAAGAATTTGGATTTTGGCTAATCATTTTTAAAAGTGATGCCTATAAAAATCATATTTTATTCAATTTTACTATTTTTTTCAAATCCCAGTAATTTTTCAGACATATTTAAAAGAATTTTATTACTTTTCTTCCCGTACCCATTGGAAGTGTTTTAAATTTAAAATGTATGAAAATTTTTGAGGTCTTTTTAATTTCTTTTATTTCAGAAAAATTAAATAGGACAAAATATACACTGTCTATAAAAAACGTTGTATCCAAAGGTACAGTTCCAACGAATCCCCTTATCCAAAAATTGGTAATATAGTTGCAAGGAATCTACATAATGAACAGTATTTTTATACAATAACTTTTATTATTGGATTAGAAAAAAAATTAAATATTTGTAGAAAAAATAGAAACGATTTGAATCTAAGTCTAGAAATGAAAAATACTGTTAAGAATTAAATTTCAAATTTTTTCTAAAAAAATTATTAAAAGAATAGGAAAAACGTATGACAACTTCATTATTTATTGTTAAATTGTAAATAATGTTTCATACGCTGATATTTTCCCCTTTGTGACTAATCCCACTTGATCTACGAGAGCGAGGAGGGATTTGGGGAAGAAAACCAGGCAGGAAGTCAAGGTATGCTCGTAAGTAAAATTTAATTATCAAGCATGAAACTCAACCTCCAATATAAGAGCCATGCAAACCAGTTGAGAAGTAACATAGAGTAATTACTCTCATCAACAATAAAAATAGTTTTTGTAGAACCAAATCCAAAAGATAAGCATTCAAATAAAATGGGGATTCCAATCAGGGTCATTGCATCGCATGCTCCACGTCTGATCCTGAAAGCCTCAACCATTTTGGTGACAGACTGCCTATTTAATTAATGATTCTTAAACTTTAAATTTTCATATGGGTCGACAGGTTAAGTTAAATGATATTCTTTGGTGAGCTTGTCATGGAAAACAAAGTGATCTGTATCGCCCACTGACACACAAAGGCAAAAGGGGAAATCCATTTTAAATAATAAGGGGGAAGGGTACAGGGAAATAATTGGATGGTTAAAATTTAGTAAAAAATAAAAATAATAATTGTACAGAGATAGAAGATAAAGAACCGAAGTACACAACGGAGCAGTTTATTATACTTGTTCCGAAAATACATCAAATTATATGCCTATAAAATGTCACGTTCTCCTAAGAATTTAAACAGGTGTATTTCAAAATATTATTTCTATCTTTTATTGATTATTACTTTGATAGCTATCTTTTATGTTAGATGAAGTAGACAGTATTTACAAAATTTTTAACACACTTCGTGTTTTCATACAATCCGAAATGTCATAAAATCATGCAATTTAAAAAATTGAAACTAATAATATAAATCAAAAGTTGAATATGATGCTAGTCTGTATTTATTTTGTCATCTGGAGAGATAAATGTATGAAACATGCAGATGCTCAAATTACTCGCTTATAACATGAATAATGCTCTCGTCATTCCGAATAACTGCCAATTTCTGCGAGAAAGAAGAATCACTGTAAATACGAGCATGTGTTTCTCTCCCTGCATATCCAGATGTTTCTTCAATTCAAATAGTTTCTTTATCCTGAGATTCTAATCATATTGATTTCCAAAAGGAACATCTTTGGAAAAGAAACCCACATAATGTCTATTATCTTAATACATTTTATACATTTTATACATGAATTTATTTTGATTTCGACTGATTTAATTTAGAATTTCTATTTTATGTCATTAGTGCATTAGTATATCTATTTCTCAATCATAAAATAAGTCAATAAATAAGGCATAATTGAGGATTCTTGACAAAAGAAAATAAGGTTTCTGAATTAATAAAATAATTAATTAAAAAATTTCTTAAAATTTTAATCATACAGAGATCATTTGCTTTGTTTCGTCGTCCGACCGTTCCTGGTTAAAAATTGTTTCTTACTCTGGTATTTTAATGGCCCCACTGTTTGAAACTGCTTTATTAACAAACGTATTCGATTTCATCTGGATTTTCTTTAAAGCAATTTTGTCATTTCCTACTATAGAAGGAAAAAGCACTGCCATCTTCATGTCGATTTATGATGTCATGTAACATTTATTGGTTCTTTAGGACAACTAGAACAATTTGTCGAATTTGCTTTAAAATTTCTGTTTCTTTCTTTGATAGGCGTATCGTGTAACTCTGAAAAATATTTGAATATTTTTAGTTTATATATAATTTATTATCTTATTTTTTTTAGCTATTTCTAATATAAGGAAATACCTTTAAAATATCCGTAGAACCAGTTTTTGATAAATCTCCATTGATTAGCATCTACTAGGTTCAGGAAAGATACGTTGAAGCAGGAAATATATTATTCTGTTTCTTCACACATCAGAGCAAATTTTGATTTCATTTTCAGTTAAAAACTGTATAACAATGCTTTCAAAATGCCTTCTACATTTTTGCATTCCTAAAACAACTATTTGTGAGAAATTTCATCTTTCAAATTCTCTAATATTTTTCCCAACTGTAAGAAAATAATAGGTGTCTCATTTCCTTTTGGTGATTACATTATTCTTGGAGAAGAGAGCAACTGAAAGTCGTTAATGCTTCGAGGTCAAATCATTGACTGTTACAATACCTATTATCGTCATACTTCATGTTAGAGAAAGTAAAAGAAATAAAAACGAAATCCTTGATATGACTGACATGGACAGATAGTGAAATTTTGGGTTTTTGGTTTCGATTAGGATTTTTTATATTTTTAATGTTCAATAACAACAATGCACAAGAAAAGATGTTGCTAGATCATATTAACAGAATTCTTGAAGAATACTAAAGAATAGTTTAAAAGCAGAAAATTCATAGTTCATATTAGAAACAACTATTGATCTGACTTATTTTTATTAAAGAAAAATCAAGTATTTAACTAGTTGACCCAAAACATTTAGCAAAACCTTTCCTATACTACAATATTTATGAAAAAAATTTGAAAATGAACAAATAAGATACATTTCAGACGGTTAAAGAATTTTCTGTATTATAATTTTCTATACAAAAATAGTTTTTACCTTAAAAATATTAGACATAAAGGTACTTTAATCCCGAGAAACGCCGGGCATAACAGCTTGCATATGTATATATATCAAATTTTAAAAAATAATAATAACGCTTAAAAACGCTCTTATTAAAATCCAATCTGAAAGTAAAATAGAAAAATAATTCTATCCAGATGTTTTTAAATTTTCTTTCGGCTAAATAATAAAAACGTTATAAAAATCTAAATACAAAGCGGTGATGCCAATGAAATTTACCTTTATAAATAAATATTTTCAGCACTTTTAAGATTTACAAAAAAGGAATTTTACTAAACGTGTAAATAGGAACAAAATACTTTTTTATTGCATTCTAATAAAATATTTTTAAAAAATTATGTGTACTTTTTTCATATTTCATTAAGCAAGATTAGAAAATTCAAACGCTGTCATGCTAACCAGTAAAAATTAATCGTTAAGGATAGCTGTAAACATGAGAGAATACCCTGGTTTCACGAAAATTTACACCAGTTTTAACAACTCAATTAGTTCTTTTGCTTGCTATTTAATTTGCAATGAAACATCCAACTATTTAAATCAATGATAAAGTTATTGTTCACCAAGCGATCCTTATATATCTCTGGTTCTGAGGAATAACGTTATTCCTCTCCCTCAGAAGTTTATTCCCCCAAAAGTGACCACCCAAATTCTAATTGCCAGTGAAAACCACAAAACGACATTGAGAAGCAGCTGACCCTCTTCCCTCATTCTGAGCGAGGGGGAAAGCACAAGCGATTTTCTACGTCGGAGCCTGTCGAAGATTTGAAGAACGACGGAGCCGGTTGAATAAAAGTCATCGGAGAGCGACTTTCTACATTCCAGAAGGTCGAAGGGCTTTTGATTTTATCCCGACGTTTTCATGAAACATCTACGGCACGGACCCGAACTGCGCCTTTCTTATGTTTTATTTAGAGTAGCCTTTGATGGAGCCATCTGTTGACAGTATGTAGAACTACATTTTGCGCGCATTTCAATGATATTGCTTATACCATCAAATCTCACGTCATTGCAAAGTCTGACAGATTTAACTTTTTCTTTGGAGGTGGTACAGCAGGGCTATTACCTGATGGACATATGTATGTATATATATACCATATATAAAAAAGTCATATCTTAATATTCAAGGTAAAAATTAACAGATATATCCATAATGCAATAGTTTTTTAATATATATATATATATATATATATATATATATATATATATATAGTATGGTTATTGCTTTTGTAGTTTTTGCATTACTACATAAATGACGCCAGGACTTTTAAAAACTCCTTAAAATAATATAAAATTATAAATTTTCCAATCGTTTGTTTTATAAAAATATTAGATTTTTAACTGATTACATAATTTACCTTATTTTGAGATTTTTAATATATGTATTATACTCATTTTTAAAATTAAAATAATTTGTGAATTAAAACTGAATCAAAGTTAGAAATTTAGCGTTGGCAATCTAGAGTTGTCAAGCTATGTTAAGACTTGTAATGAAATGCTGAATGTATGTAAAAAATAAGTAAACATATTGATTTTATAATTCATATTTAAAAAGAATGGATATTTTATTGAATGTTGTATTTATTAATTTTAGTGCAATCTGTAATGATGCAATATATTGATTGTATATCTTAGATATAATATAGATTATTTTCATATAACGATAATATATTGTTAGGGTTAGCGTATGGATATTTTCATTCTAACTTCTTTCATTTTAGGGTAAATTACCATTTTCTGTTTTTCAAAAATTAGTAACAAGGATCGTTTGAACAGAAAAATCGATTTAACTTGGATAATTCTCTCATCCAAAGCTGAGCAACTGATTTTATTGTTGAAAACTCCAAATTTTTGTTTTGGCATTCATAATAGTTGTAAGAGTAAAATAGTCCATAGATAAGTTTGAATTTTACACGCGCTCTTTGCATGTATTAGCAGTTTTATTTATTGGATGATAATTTAAATTTTGTTCAATTAATAAATTTTTTATTCTGCATTGTATTTTTGACATATTTTGTTTTAAATGTTCAGATATAACATATTATAAAATGCTTGATATTACTATATACACTGAAGAGCCAAAACATTATGACCACCTATTAAATAACGCCTATCACGGTACGCCTCATCACGACGGAGAGACCCTCACTCTGCTTACAGGTATACATCTCATCCTCGTACGTGAGATGGCCGAATCAAATGGAGCAGTGAGTGAAAATTCAAGCCCGATGCCTTATTTCTGTCATGTCTA
>BGPR01003610.1:14735-24821 GCA_013235015.1 Araneus ventricosus
CCCCCCCCCCCCCCTGCCCCCCCCCCATATATACGCCCTTGGTCTGTGTATTGACGCTCTACAGGGCAGACGGCTGGACCTAGAGCTACTAAATTTGGCACAAACATGCTTTGGAGGGTGGGAATGCACACTTCCAAACAGGTTACAGCACAAAAATCATTTTTACACCGTCTGAAAGTGTAAAATAATTACCTTCTCAATGATATCAATTAAGTTCCGTACAATGTTTTCTCTAATATTATTAAATTTTTTAAAAATACTTTCTGGCATAATTTACAACAATTGTCGCATTGTCAATTGCACAATAATTGTCATTGTTGCAACGCAATTCGAACCGTTTTCATTGTTCAAACAAATATTTAATTGCGTGTTTCTCTTTCATGTTTTTTAAAGTTGAGGTAATATCTTAATAAATTTTGCTTTCATCTATTATTTCATGAAAATTTTTATGGGATCAGCAAACCACGTTCTCTGAGATATTAATTATATTAAGAAATATATCCAATGAGCTGAATGATTATGGTTGCGACGTTTTCATTCTTTTTCCAGCATGTTTTAATCCAGATGACCATAAAACGTGCTGAGCCATGTATATGTTGAGATCGAATGCATATTTTAGAAAAGAAATAAGGAAATTAAGATAGTGCCGACAAAATGTAATTAGAGATGACATGACATGGTCAGTTATTTGACTCCATTAACAGCACTTATGTAGACAATAAACAGAAGAGGTCCAAGGTCACTAACAGAACACAGATTAAATATCTACCACAATCGAAAGTTTAAAATTACGTTGTTAAATCAGCCATGAATATAAAATGATAAAAGATTCAATTGAAATTATATTCCCGGCGAACAAGCTGGTCTCCGAAAGCGGCTAGTACAAAATGAGTGTACTTAAAAGTTGTATTGAACAGTTTAGAGCCTGGGAATAAAAATTATAACTTACATAGTGTAAAATAAAGTTTTGGATACGAAAAAATACCTGTTGTTAAATTAATATTAATTAAGATTATCCTAATAAGTGTAAGATTGAGAGAATATATTTAGTGTTATACGAGTCATTTGATCTATTCACTCAGTTTAATGAATTTAAAAATTATATTTAGAGTGTCTTAGAAATATGTTTATTTTATACTAATAATTAACTTAAAATTGTTTTTTAAAGAATCATATGAAATGATCACTCCATTCGAAAATTAAAAACCTGAACCTTGAATAGCGTCAAGAAATAAACAGAGGTGACTTAACTAATTGGGTTTTTGACCTATAAAAGGGAAACTAAAATTAATGTTGATTTTAAAACTGATGAGTAATTTATGCCCAGTGGTTACACTTTATATAATTAATTTCTGAATGTTCTCATAAACATTTTGGGAGAAAACAGTAAACCTCCATCAGCAGCTCGAAAAGTGGCAAATAAATTATACCACTTTGTAAATACGAATTCGTAAAAATAATTATAAAACCTTGATTCTTCAATAAGTGCATTTTTATAGGTATAAGCAGTGAAAATAATTGGATGAATGCTTTTTAAATGAAAAAATGAATTTTCCTTAAAAAATGAATTTCTCTTTGAATGAAATTGCGTTAAACAATTCGTAAGCTCTTTTATAAAAATAATCATGACGTTAGAAATTTATTGGCTTAAAGAATAGCTGCTCTAGGTTTTATAAAAATGCTCAAGTAATCATATTTCGAACATGAGTTTGGAAAACCTGAAAAGTATTCGGAAGAATTTGCATGCATTTAATTAAAACTTTTGGGAGCTGAATTTAATTAATTAGAAGAAAAGCGTACGGGTAAGGAAAGACAGTAATAGAAGGAAGAGAGTAGAAAATTTCTGCCTATTATAAGCTTTTCTTAACCATTTATAACTGAGCATTTGCGAAACGAAAATTTTAAATTCACTATTAAATCATGATACAATCAACTTTAAGTCTTCTAACGCAAAAATATGAACTTTTTATTTCATCATTTTATTCTACAATTTCGTGTCAAAGAATATATAAGAATTCATGAGGAAATTTGCAAAATGAAACGGGGAACCTCTCACAAAATTTGAGAGGGAAAAATCCCACCTGCTACCCATTTTAAGATAGAATTTATAAAAATTGCTTTATTTACTCTGAAATATATTTATTTAATCCTAGTAGTCGATATTCACCAGATTTTGAATTTGAATTGCAATACCGAAGATAACATTCGAGTGAACCATAGATTGTTTTACAAAGTTTCTGAAGTAATTTAGGAAAAAAGTTGAATCAATAAGATGAGAAATTTGGGAAATATCGTTATTGGCGTTAGCATTTTGAGATGTATAAAAATTTATATTGGATTTATTTAGATTTTTATTCTATTGAATGAATTGGTATTTTCAACTTGAGAATAATTCTCTCAAATAGAAATATGGGATTTTGACTCGCAATTTGCAGCAAAGAATGAAACATAACTATTTTTAAATTTTTCATGTTTTACTCCATCTATAATATAAAATAGAAAATACATATGCCTGTCTGTTAGTCACAAGAACGCTTCATAAACGGTGACCGTAGCAACATGAAATTTGCATATGACATTCTGGGGCTCATTTGTAGGTCAATTGTGCTACTTTCAACTAGTAATAGTTTTAATAGTAATTAGTAATAGTAATAACTAGTAATAATAGTAATTAGTTTTTTAGATGTTTAATTAAATAAAGAAAATTAAGCTGATTTTCGGCGTTTTTCACCAAGACCTTTTGAAATATTTATCGAACGAAAAGTAATTTTACACCATTATAAAGAGCAACAAATTATCATTTTAATGATGCTAATTCCATTTCGGTAAAATGTTTTCTCTAATTTAAATTAATATTTCAAAAATCATTTTAAACGCAATTTTTACAATGTTTTCTATTATTATTAAAATGAATTCAAGCTAATTTAATTTTTCATCAAATCCTTCATTCAACTGCTTTTGCCACTGTCAAAGTTATGATAATAATTATAAAATTTTGCTTTGTTTGGACATTTAACTCCAAGGTAGACATCTTATTTTTATGTCTGAGCATACATAGCTTTTAATATACACGCGCAATAATCCAATGATGTTACTTTGATGACTATGCGATGTTTCGCGTTTAATTTTTCTAAATTTTTAAATGAGTCTAAGATTAGGCTAAATTTAGGCGTTATTCGCCAATAACTTCTGAAATATTTATTGCACGAAAATTGTTTTTTCACCATCTTAAAGAGCAAAAAATTATTTTTTCAATTCATAGTAATTCATTTGCGGTACAATTTTATCCCTTATTATAATTAACCTTTCAAAATTCCTTTTTAAGTCAATTTGAATTACGCGCGGGCTTTCTATTCTTAGAAAATTAAATTTAAGCCAATTCATAAAGAATACATTGGAAGAAGAAAAAAGTTATGATAAGAAAATATTGTTTGCTTTCTTTCAAAATAAATTCCAAGGCAGACTTTTTACTTTCGGTTTTATGTCTTAGCATATACCATTTTTAATATGGTTGCACAGTAATCCAGTGACGTTAGTTAATGATATGTGAGGAGAGTTTATGAGATGTTTTGTTTAATTTCCACAATTTTTTATAAGCTCCAAACGAGTTTACTACAATTACCAAACCATATTTTTTAAGACCTCCTAATGTTAAGTTTTTCAAAGTTACTTAGTCCAGCTCTTATTGAAGGGAGAGGGCCTAGGGAGGAAAAAATGTTTTTTCGGTCTATCAGTCACAAAAACTCCTCATAAATGATAATGGTAGCGACATGAAATTTGCAAATGACATTCTGGGGTGCATTTCTAGAAAATCGTGCTTTTTAAACTTTCAAAAATAATTATTTCTTATGATATTTAATTAAAAATGAAAATTGAGCCTATTTCTGGAATTCTTTCTCAATTTCTAACCTATGGCTTCTAAATTATTTATAGAACGAAGATTATTTATATACCATCTTAAAGAGCAGAAAATTATCTTTTTAAAAATCATAGAATCTTTTCTCCCACTTTTAAAAACATTTCAAAATTAATTTCAAACCCAGTTGGTAACAAAGCTATATATTTATTCCAGCAATTCGAATGAACCTACTCTCTTTAATTGGTGAACTAGATTGCGAATTTTGATTATTTCTGCCAAAGGGGATTGCGTAATCACTCGAGTGTACCTGTTCACTTCAGAGTTCTTTTGCAATAGAAAGCGTAGTTTGCACAATAGGGTGAATCGAAAATTCAAAATGTGGATAAAATAATCGGCATAGGGTGCAAAAGTTGTCTTTTAAGTGTGCTAGCATACATGCAAAATTTTTTCAACTTTGTTTAATATCTTCCGATGCCCCAAGACGCTTAAATATTTGCAGAAAAACGATTTTTATACAAATTTCGAATTAAAAATTAAAAATGTGTAAAAAAAGAAACGATTTTACAGTTCTACAGGGAGAAACGTAGAGTATAGGGCGAAGGTATGATAAAATTACCAACAAAAATTGGAAAATTATCGCAATGAAAAAATATCGCGTCTCATCGATATCACATTTTGTAAGTGTACAAATTTCGATACATCTAAATGCCAAAAAGACATGGAAATTCCACTTGCTGAGCGATTGTTTATAAAAGATCAAAGATTAGAAAGAAAAATGATTATTGGATAAGTAGACGTAATTGCGACTAAAAAAAAAGGGAAAAGGAAAAAAGAAAACAGATAGAAGACAAAAGAATAAAATGCAAAATGGTAAAAACTGATTTTGATGCTGCTCATACTCAATCAATGGAGTTACTTGAGCTCAACACTGTGTCTTCGTCCTTGTATACAGACACGGATGTAATTACCTAGGGAATATCAAACATAAAATCGTTTAGATTTCCCTACCTTAGTAAGGGAATGTGATCGATACGGAATTTCAGATAGAGCAGCTGCTTCATTTGCCAGTTCTGTTTTACAAGACATTGGAATTGTAAACGAAGGAGAGACTTCACTTGTGATAAAGAGCAATAAAATTCTTAGACAGCGTAAAAAGCTTTAAAGTGCAGTTGCAAAGTCTACTAAGTTAACAGTGTCTCGGTCTCTTTTAACCGGATTATATTTCAACGGGATAAAAGACAACACAAAAGTGCTAATTAAGAAGGACACAAAGTACTAAGGACAGTCCAAAGACCACAAGGGCGGAGCATTATACTCTTGTAAACGAACCTAGCTCTGCGTATCTCGGAAATGTTACTGCTGCAACAGGAGGAGCTAAAGCCATAAAAGAAGCAATACTCAATTTTTTTTGTATCAAATAATATTCAATTAAATGGGCTAACAGTAATTGGATGCGATGGAACAAATGTTAATACGGGCACAAGGGAGGTATTATACGCTTGATGGAACTGGCCTCAAAAGACCATTGCAATGGTGAATTTCTTTGAATCAAACAAATAAGTTACCTCTCCGTCATCTACTAAATTCTTTGGATGGTGCAATAACTGGTCCTAAAGAATTTTGTCGACCAGTTGGTAGAGCAATCGAAACCTGCGAGGAGCTACCTGAGCTCCTTTTTCTTCAATAAGTGTGGAGAATATGCCACATAATGTTGATAGAATAGTTCTCAGCAATGATCAGCAATATCTCTATGATATTTGCCTAGAGATATCACGTGTTGAATGTTATTCTGACCTAGCATTAAGAAAGCCTGGTGCAGTTGCTCACTCAAGGTGGCTAAACAATTGCAAGTAGAATTTTAAAGTTGTATGTGGTCACAGAAAAACCATCTGACAATCTTATTATTCTTACAACATATATTATGAAGGTATATGCAACCTGTATGGTTCCATATCAAAACAAAGCCCTCCATAACAGAAGGAGCGCTGCATATTTGGAGACTTATCTCATTTTCTAGATATTTGGAACCCAATTTAAGAAATATAGTACACACTTTTATTCAACGAAATAACTTGTTTTGTCATACCGAAAATTTGCTATTGTCAATGCTCACAGATAACAGAGAAAATATTAGGTCTTTAGCACTACGAAAACTAATTTGTGCTAGAAATGAAAACAGAGGATCATCAGAATAAGAATTTTTTTAAGTAACAAAAATAGACTTTAAAGCAAAGGATTATTTTGCACTTATTCACTGGTAACGAGTTGGACCTTCTGAACCACCTATTTTGATGAATGTGTCATTTAAAGAAATTAAGGCCATGGTAAAAGTTAGACGGAGGAATGGTCAAAATATCCAAGCCATACCCAAGTTGTAGAAATATATTTTCGCTTAGTGTCTGAAGTGTCGGAGAGTGTATATGGGGAAGAGAAAAGACACGGCTTCATATTGAATAGGATACAATCAAGAAGTTTTATCAAGCAATATAATACCAAAAAGGATTACATCCCTTAGAAATATGTTAAATCTTCAAACTAATAGAATTAAAAAAATCTATGATATAAGTTCACTTTTTATAAGTTTTGTGATTTATTGCTTTGACTATTAAATTTATACTTCATGCATTATTATAAAATTATAATTATTTATAAGTTTATACTTTAATAATTTGACAAATATTTTTCGTTAATTCACAATTTTTAATAGATATTTGTAAAAATGTCAATATTTAACTTTTTGGGGGCTTTTGGGCCACCAGAAGTTATGAATGAATTTTAATAATAATAAAAAATGTAAACTAATATACCCAAAACAAAGCTTTCTTACCTGGCGCTAAAGAAAATTTTTAAAATATTTTTTTATAAATTTCCAAAAAAAAGTCATTTTTAACTATTGTTGGGGCACTGGAAGATATGAACGGATTTCAATGAAAAAATATATATAAACTAATATACCTAAGACACAACTTTCCCACCCCATGCCAAAAATAATTTCAAAACAAAACAAAAAAATTGTAAATTTTCATAAAACATTCAATTTTTAACTATTTTTGAGGCGCTTGGGGCACCGGAAGATATAAATGAATTTCAATAAAAAAAATTATATAAACTAATGTACTTAAGACACAACTTTCCCGCCCCCTGCCAAGAATAATTTCCAAAAAAATTTTTTTCCTGTACTTTTCGACCCACCCTATTGCACAAGAACTAAACGGAACATAGGTTCTGCCCCTTAAAATCTAAGTTGGTTACTTTAAATGTATCACGCCTACACTTTTCGTATCAAATCAGAATCGACACTCTTAAAATGCGACATAACTCGGTCAGTAATTGGAAAATATTATATTTATTCAAGCAATTCGAATAAAGCTATTCGCTTGAACTTGCGAACTAGACTGTGAAATCGGGCATGTACAAATCATATTGAATGCATTCACAATGTTTGCTCAGCTTAATCAGTTCGCTAGGGTTAAAAAAATTTTGGAGTTTTAAAATTCAATAGATTCACTATTCTGCTAAAATAATCTTCATGTACAATGGAATTTTAAACATATTCTCAATAGAATATGTTCATTTTTTCCATATTTTTCAAAGTGGCGATTCTGTTTTCTCTTTTTCCATTTTCAACATTTTTTTTAAAAATTTTATTCTACAAATGGTCCACTTTTGCTCGAACGATTATTGAAGAAAACAGTTAAAATTTTTTTAACCTAGATATACATCTTTTGTCAACGTTGATTTTGTAAATGAAAAAAATTGTTCTTTTAGTTTCAAAATATCAAAATATTTGTACATCTTTGAAATTTTTTCCGTTCAATTTAGCTGTTTGCATAAAAGCTTTTGAAATGTTCTAAGTAAATATAATTAATTAATTCTTTTGTAATAAGTTACGCAAACATTAATGAATAGGTGTAAGTTAAGGAAAAATTAACTTATTTTTAATGGATCAATTGATCGAGATAAATTTCATTTCCTTTTTGAAAGGTTGATTGTTTCAGGACAAAAAAAATGGAAAGAAAAATTTTAATTAACTCCATCTATGATGTGGTCATCACATAAATATGTAGAAAAAACCCTGGTAACATGCTTGTTAACCTTGATTTGTGTAGCTGAAGTTATGATAGTGTTAGAAAAATCGTTCTGTGGGTGTATGGTGTAAACAGTCCAACAAGCAGGATAATGGAGAATGAAGGTTTATTCACAAATATGCAGGACAACACAAAGCAAAGGTAACAGGAAACAATAGATCTTGCACAGATTAGCGAAAACGTAAACCGACAAGAATTTACAGGTAATAACAGTTCAGTACTTTGAGACCTAGCAACACAGTCAGCAAATCACTAATAGCGATAATAACAGCACTTTTAATAGCGCTCAGCTCACCAGCTTTCTAGCTCGAACTGCAGAAAACTCCAAAGTTGTTCCAGTCGGTCAACACACACCGCCACTTGATATAAGACCGGCCCTTATATACTCTCCCCGACAGGCCGTGACGTCACATGGAGTTTTGTCGTATTTTCTTTTCTAATAGAGGTATCGAGAAAAGGGTCGCATTTTCTGGAATCATCGATTTGTCGCCAAGCTCGCCAAAATGGTCGCCTAGTTTGTCGCTAATGTCAGGAGTCCAGACCTGGCTGCCGCCAGCTATCCCATACTTACCTCTGTAAAACTCTCTTCCCAATCATAAGACTAACATTGCTGGGAAACGACTTTCCATGTTAGCAACAATATTTTAATTCCTTCAGTGACGCATATTGCTTCATAATTCATTCGTAATGAAAAAGAAAATTCTTAATAAAATAGAAAAAAATCTTATTTTACATTTTAAAAAATAAATATTGATTTAGACTTTTTATACGCAAAGCGTTTCCAAAGATGGCCCTATTAGCACAAGATATTGCACGGTATCTCTACGACGTTGTCCGGTATTCTGAATGCCGTACAATATCGTGAAGATATCGTAACAATATCGTACGGCGTCTTGTGTCATTAGGGGGAGTTTTGTAATCGATATTTTGCATTCACTTCCGTATGTCCTAGAGTTCTGAAATTTTGTACGGAATTTGTTGTGTCCTGGATGATTTGTATCATGGAACATAGGACCTCTCGAGGTAATTGGAAACGGATTTACAAGTTGGTTACATTTTGTTACTATAATTTAAAATGTTAGGAATGCAGTGACGCAACTAAATTTAACAAACATCAGCAGATTACACTAGCGGGAAAGTGTTACTTTCCTCCGCCTAGAACAGGGATTCCCAACCTTACCTCCCCTTGATTATTCTTTTTGTTTTCGCGTACCTCCTATTATCATATTCAACTCCCCCTCACAAATATCCGTCAATGCAAAGAAGTTTTTACCAATAATGTTAAAGTAAGCTAAATTTTAGCTTAAAAGTGAAGTGATTAGAATTAAAAACATTTGCAGAATATATTTTTGGTTTTACATTTTATTCCATTTTTACACTAGTAGTAGTTCAACCCCATAGCAAATAAAACCAGTATTGTAATTATTTCGTTTTAAATTATAAGGATATATAAAAATTACACTTCGTAATAATCAACTATTCAAGTGTTATTAAATAGCATGTATTCACTTGGAAAAACAAAATTCTCTAACTTTTTTTAATCCCTTATCTTTTATTGTTTTCTCCATTAATATATTTGATTTCGCTTCCACCAAATGGTTTTTCGTGTATCCCCGGGGGTACGCGTACCACAGGAAACCTCTGTCCTAGAGTGTGTTAACAAAGGCAAATGCTTTTAAGTTCGCTAATTCCTTTCTAGTGTCTCTTGTAGTCACCGTTCTGAATTACTGACTTCATAAATTTTAACTACAATTCAACTTTATACCAGTGGCGGCACCTGGTAGTGAATTCGATAAAATGTTACAAGAAGATACCTCATTTTTTTTAATAATGAATTTATACCAGGGTGGCACCTGGCAGTGAATTCGATAAAATGTTACAAGAAGATACCACAATTTTTTTAATAATGAATTTATAGTGAATTCGATAAAATGTTACAAGAAGATACCACAATTTTTCAATAATGAATTTATAGTGAATTCGATAAAATGTTACAAGAAGATACCACAATTTTTTTGATAATGAATTTATAGTGAATTCGATAAAATTTTACAAGAAGATACCACCATTTTTTTAATAATGAATTTAAAGTGAATTCGATAAAATGTTACAAGAAGATACCACAATTTTTTAATAATG
>BGPR01003610.1:42662-74564 GCA_013235015.1 Araneus ventricosus
GACATTCGCTTCGCTTGGCGACTTGGCTCGCGTTTGGTTCACAATTGGCGACATTCGCTTCGCTTGGCGACTTGTCTCGCGTTTGGTTCACAATTGGCGACATTTGCGCCCGGCTAACGGAAAAGTACCGCTTTTTGATAGTTTTTCCCAGTTTTTGTAACAACACTCTCATCTGTTAAAACTACTTTCCGCAAATTAATTAGTTTTGCATTATGACTTCCAAAATTCATTTTGCTAGTTGTCGCCTTATTTGTCAAATTAGGTTCTAAATTAATGTCTTGACACGGTTTCCATGTTATCCAAAATTTAAATAATTAAAAATCGGTTACTAACGGCAAACACAAACTGAAAGCTATACGAAATTTTTTGAAAAATTACAAGGTCGGAAAATTAGGCAATTTGATTGAGCCGTCAAAGATTTTTTACTTTTAAATGAAAAAAGCAATTACTTATTATTCGTGTTGAGAGTAGGAGAAGAAAAAATTATTAAATCAAGAGTGGTATTAAATCGTCATTTCGATTTGATATCTAAATCAAAATTCTTTCAAAGTTCTCGAATCTTCTGGACAATATATCAGAGTAAATATTTCTTCCAATTCTACAGAAGTTGAAGATCAAATATTTTTTATTATTTTGGAGCATGCAAATTAATTCCAAAAGGATAAGAGTTCGAAAATATATAGCTAGTGCGTATTTAAAATCTTGTGTGAATTTGCACTTGTCAAATTGTGACTTCCACTTTATGGCACATTCTTTAAGCTGATTTGTTAAACATACAGACCTTGTTAAGTGCGATTTACATTGACTTACTTGCATAAATAATAGAAATTTAAATTAAAAGAAAACAATGATAAAATGAGAATAATGAAAACAATCGTCGTTTTTGCGTGCAAACGCAGCAGCAAAAAGTAATTGCTTCAACAGAAACCTTTTAGTCTTTAATCATAATAATGTTAACTCCATTTTTAGCTGCTATCCAAAAGAACTCAAATTAAATAAAACTAATAAGGAATTGAACAAATGTAATTTTTTGGATCTAGAAATTGAAATTGGGAATTCAGATATTTTGGTTGGAATTTTTGACAAGAGAAAGGAATTTAATTTTAAGGCTATTTCACTTTGCAACTTTCAGACAAATCTTCATTTTAAAATTATTAAGAACTCTATTTATTCTCAAATTAATAGGTTTAAACACATCTGTAATAACCACTCTTCTTTAGTCAAAGCCCTAGGTAATTTAAATAATAACTTAAAGGATAAAGGATTCCCTTTTTGTTTCCTTAAAACTTGATCTTTTTAAAAATTAGTTTTTGTTCTCCTGAGAAATAGTTAGAATTTTTATTCATAGATGGAGCTACTGGATAGCTTCTAGATCGTTGATTGTTTTGTATCTATTGCGTCATTTTTCTGCTTGGCTTGCTTCTGAAAGAAGGTAAAATTTTTATCTCTTTCTTCTGATTAAGGATTAAAAATTTTGGATTTATGTTCTTTATTTGGTGGCCGGACAAGATTCAGACCACAGGAAGGAATAAATTTTGACTTTTTGTCGTTCCTTTCCACAGAAAATCTTGTTCCTTTTTGAACTAAAAATGGCATGTGGTTTCTGATGAGTGAGCCATTTTAGTTCCTTTTCATTTTGAATAATTTCTTAACAAATTGTTCTAAGTATTGGTAAACTTTTGGTTTTTCTATAGTTCTTGTATTTTTTTAAAAAATTTTCTGTTGAAGCAATTACTTTTTGCTGCTGCGTTTGCACGCAAAAACGTCTATTGTTTTCATTATTTTTCATTTTATCACTGTTTTCTTTTAATTTATTTTCTTTTAATTTAAATTTCTATTATTTGTTTTTGTATTTCGTTAGATTTGGCTGCATCTTTCGTTAGATTTGGCTAATATAATAAACATTCCTATCCGTCTAAAAACGGAATCTAGTTTAAGTGCCCATTAGAGAGTGGGCTTTTGTCTGCATGCTTTTTATAGCAAAACACGGTTATTAGGATGGAGACGACTGCATGGAAAGTAATACCAGATTATCGAACCAGTACAGATGTCTAGAGAAACAAATTAAGTTAAAAACGTACTAATTAAATCTAGTTAATTTCCTACTGAAGCGGCACACATTGAACTAAAACACTGCATGAAGCTCAAGATTTAATTAAGGGAACATACGACTCTTAAACCTCGAAAAAATGGTGGAAAACTGTCAAATTCGATATATTATATCTCTGAAACAATGCAATTCACGAACTCATTTTTTTTCTAGAAAAATATCTGTTCTTTCTCTTACAGTACACACATTTTCAAACCTGTATATTGATTTATATTTATTTGAGAGAGTAATAAATATGGGTATAAGTTTTGGAGAAAAAATGAGGTAGTCACCTTTCGCGCATGATTAGGGATAAAATATTTATCTAAACACAATAATTTGGGTATCTAAGTGATCTAAACAGTCTGTTTAATAAACTGAACCTCAATTTATTTCCATTTAAATTTAATTTCTATTTTATATACCAATTTAAAATAAAAATGTTAAATATAGTTAAAATTTCAACTTTTCTGAACCCCCAAAAAGACTTCTTTGGAGGAATATGTAAAAAAATGTGATTCAATTTGTAGAACATAGCAAAATACATATTCGGTAAATATTTCATGTAAACATATTCAATAGTTCTTGAGATATCGTACGCGCAATATAAAAAAACGCATTTCAAGATATAGCGCTTTAAATATTTGGCCATATTCAATGTTTACGTTGAACAGCTGATACATTTTTCTTCATAACTTTCATAATTATGGGAATTTTTTTAAATTGTGCAAAAAACAGGGTAATAATATATTGTTTTCATAAAACCGAATATTTTCGAGGTTTAACAGTTGTATGTCCCCTTAAAAGATAGGAATTTTTCTGCCATTGGGATATCGATTTCAATTTATTTACCTGTTCCGTACTATTACCTGTATGGATACGAGATTTAGCTTTAGTAGTTAGGAAGAGACTGATTGCTCAGAATTTATAATCAGAATTAATGAAATATGACTTTTAACGTCTCGCACTTTTAAAATCAAACTATACATATTTGCTTCGAATTTATTTGATCAGTCAGGTTAAATTTACGTTCTCATCGGTAAAAGACGAATATTTTAAATTTCCTTAGAGTCAAATAAGTGGTCATTATTTTTCATTTCAATTAATCCTTTGCAATTTTAAGTCGAGTTGGATTCGACATTCTGAATGATGCATCTTTTACACATTCTTGTTGGATGGCGCTTATTATAAAAACCATAGTGTTACAGTCATGGAAAGTAGCTTCCCAGCAATGCAAGTCTTATGGTTGGGAAGAGAGTTTTACAAGGTGAAGCATGGAGTGACCTCAGCGACTCTTATGGCACGCATGACCTTGGCGACCATTTTGGAGACTTGGCGACAAATAGATGATTCCCGAAAATTCAACCATTTTCTCGATATTTCTATTAGGGGCCGAGATCCAGGTTTTTCCTGAAAATTCTATGTGACGTCACGGCCTATCGGGGAGAGTATATAAGACCGCGTTTGGATCACGATAGTGTCTTTGATCGACTGGTTACTTCACTGTGAAGCGTGAACGTCTTCGGAGTTCTATCCGCTGTGTGAGCTAATCAGCTGGTGAGCTGAGCTGTTATTGTCGTGACTAGTTATTTGCTGACTGTTTGTGCTGTTAGATATCAAAGTGCTGAACTGTCGTTACCTGTGAATTGTTGTTTATTTGCATTGGTAATCTGTGCAAGGACTATTGTTTCCTGTACCTGTGCTACGTGTTTTCCTGCATATTTGTAAATAAACCTTCATTCTCCATTATCCTGCGTGTTGGACTCTTTACACCGTACACCCACGGTAAGATTTTGTGTAACAATAGAATAGCAAAAACACACAGATTGATTTTTAGGAATTGAAGCAAATTAATAACAATATTTTTCAACTTCCTAAAGCGCTAAATCAATTCCTACACTCGCACATGTATAATTATACATCTTATTTTCTTTGGGAGTGAAAAGGTTTAATATATTTTTGGAATTAATGCTACCTGTTTTTTTCTTTTTCGATCTTGGAAATTTTATGTTATTTTTAAAATATTTATTGAAATAAACTGATGTACATGGTGTATCGTAAATTTAAACAATTCTTATAACGCCCAAACATGTGTGGCGAATTATTTGTAAATGAAACGCAATATTTTAATGTTTTCCATCATATCTATTCATTTGGTTTCTAGTTTTGCTGAAAAATAGATTCACTATGCATATGTAAATAGTTTCTTTTCAGTAAATCTCACTTCAGTAAACATCCTTTTCGCCTCAGAATCAATCTATTGTCATTTACGCTTTCAAGTTACAATATTCACAATAGTAAAACGCGTTGGCTTCTGCTTGCGGCTTTCAAAAACAATAATTGATAAAGAGCATGTTTTATTATTCTAAACTTAATTATACATAGGCAAGTCAAAAAAGGACCGACTGAGACTAAATTTATTTTTCAGCTAGTGGTTCAAATAAAGTCGAAAAATACATTTTGTTGTAACAATCAATTTTCATCGGATTTATAAAAAATTAGGAAAACATTTACGCATCCATTTGTCAACAGTGAAATGATGCATCATTTGGCTATGTGGCTGGGCCTACACATGATAATGCACATCTTATGCTGTTATGTCAAATATTAAGAAAGCATCTCCACATTTATTTTCCAACAGCGAAATAATTCCTTATCATTCATCGTTTGATTTATCTGGATGCGCCTACACCATGATAATGCACATCTTATGCTGTTATGTTAAATATTAAGAAATGCTGTTATGTTAAATATTAAGAAAGCATCCCCACATTTATTTTCCAACAGCGAAATAATTCTTTATCATTTATCGTTTGGTTTATCTCGATGCGCCAACACCATGATAATGCATGCCTTAAGTTTCCACTCCTGTTTTCCACTCTATTTTGTTCGACAAAATACTGATCCGCACCCTCCAGAGAGTCTGAATCTGGTTTTTTGAAACTATTTTTCCGTCATTTGAAAGTGGAACTGTGTTAACTTTTGATTCATCTGCGACTTTTTGGAAGAATGTAGAGGCCATTCTAAAAATATTGTCAAAAGATGTGTTTAGGAACTAGTAGACATATTGGGCCAAATGTATACAACTCAAAGGGTACTACGAAAAATATCAAAACGAGTTTAATTCTACCTAATGCATTTTGTGAACAATAAATGCATTATCATTCTTTTTCGACTTGGCTTCGTATAGTGTGCGATGTCATCATGTTTTTTTAAAACGAATTTTAAATGAAATAAGGAAATGAAACGTAACATTAGGAGGCTCCGTTCATCGTTTATCTAACATAATATTAGACAACAAATAATCAAATAAAAGTTATATTTAAGGATCTTATCAACACATTCGAAAAGTTAATTGAACAAAATGAAGTGCTTTTGAAGTATGAACTTTTAAATTTTGGTCGGGTACTAGGAAGATGGATCTAAAAAAAGTTTAGAAAAGTTATAAAAAATTATTTATTAACATTAGACAGAAAATACAAAAGGGAATTAAGAGACAAACTTGCCGATCACTTTTCCACATAATCACCAAATCTATTTAGACATTTATCGGAACGCAGGACCAACTTGTTTAACCCGGTTTGGTAGGAAAAAAAGTCCCTGCCCATTGAGCCAGTTCTCGGCATCTGTTTTCACATCACAGTTTGAAGAGAATCTTGTTCCAGATAAGTGCTCCTTCAAATTCGGAAAATTTAAATAGTCATTGTGCCATCATGATACCTGACGCAAATATCTGACATGTTGAGTGATAATGTCATCCTTCTGCATGACAATAAACATACTGTTCGCAAAACTCAAGAATTGCTGCAAAGTTCAAAAGGGGACTTTGGAGCCAGCCCCCATGCAGCCTAGATTTGGCATCCAATCTGGGTTCCAAACACTTATCTGGAACAAGGTTCTCTTTAAACAGTGATGTGAAAACAGCTGTCGAAAACTAGCTCAATGGACAGGGACGCTGCTGAAAACTGGCTCAATGAACAGGATGTGCGGAAAAGTGATCGACAAGTATGCTTCTTAAGTCCCTTTTGTATTTTCTGTCTATTGTCAATAAATAATTTTTTATTGCTTTTGTAAACATTTTTTTGGTACATTCTCGTATATACGAAGTTAAGATATAAAATGAGAATGTGCATATTTTATCAGCTGTGCCTTTCGGAGATTATTGAAAATTGAATTTTCGGAAAGAAAGATTCGCTTTATGCCCATACTATATTATATCATAAGTCAAATCTGCTTCAATATCTGAAAAATTTCTTTACTTCTTTCATTGAAAGATTTCCTGTTGCTGTCAGATTGCGGAAGAAAATCCATGTCTTTATTGCTAAAAGAGGGAAATTTCCCATAGTACGAGTGAAGACCACATAAAGCTTAAAGATTTCAGTAATGTCTGAAAGAAATAAATTCATAGAGATGCAAGAAGATGAAAAATGTTTCCTAGTGCAAGAGAGAGGAAAATTTCCCCTAGACTAGGAACAGCAAAAAAGATAATTTTTATCTTTCCCTTAAATAAAGGTAATTGGTAAGTAAACAGAAGACCAGAAAAGTTCTTTTGATCCAGATACTCGGTGCCGAAATTTATTTCATAAAATGGCCTGATGTTGGGAAGGTCCTTCAGTTGCATTAAAATGACCTGCAGATATATGAAAAAGACCTTTAAGTCCTTGCCCTATTTTATGGGAATAAAATTCTCTCATGGTAATCTTTCCGAAAAAAGTTTATACAGTAGAAAGAGTCAATAAAATGAGGCTTGCTATAGAAGTATGATGAAATGAGCAATTAATCCTAAATATGCAAGAGAACTTATGGATATGTTTTTATTTCAAACTAGACGTCTTCAGCGACCAGCTGTTCGCACGTGATATTAATAGTCTGTAGCTATACATGCAATTTGGAAAAAATAAATTGACGATTGTAGAGGCTGAGGGACTCTGCCAATGTTTTATTTTGCGATATATCTCGAAAACAGAGGGCGGCAGGCGACCACTGACGAAATCTCTAGATGCCATAAGTTTACATATGAAATAAAAATTTTCGAAATCGGTACAGTGGTTTGGGGCTGGGAACTCCCATGGTTTTTCACCATAGTGGAGAAGAATCCTTTCGATTTCTCTCAAAATTGGAGGATGGTGGGAGGTAGGCAACCCTTGATAACATATATAGATGTCTAAACTTTCATATGGAATAAGAATTTCCGAAATCGGTCCAGTGGTTGGTTCTTGGGAACTGTATCATGGATTTTCCATTAGAGAATGTACAATGGAGAAGTATTTAATCCATTTCCTTCAAAAAACGAGATCGCTGGGGTGCAGGCGACCCTTGATGACATATCTAGAGGTCATAAGCTTTCATATGAAATAAATGTTGTCAAAATCGCTCCAGAAGTTGACACCGGGGAACTGTCTGAAAGTTTTTCCCCATAGAGAATGTACAATGCAGTCTTCTTTCGATTTCCTGGTGTGTATGGGAGGGGGGAGAGTGTTTCATGCTTTTTATCCATCGAGAATGTGCAGTGAAGAAGTATTTTCCCGATTTCTTTCGAAAATGGAGGATGGTGACCATTGGCCATTGAGAAGGAAGGCGACCATTGATCATATATCTAGACGTCATAAGCATCTATATGAAATAAAAATTATCGAAATCGGTCCAGTGGTTGGGGTTGGAAGAACTGGTTCACTAGTTTTGCCAATTATTTTAAATATCTAGATGTAGATGACACGGAATTGCAAGAAGGATGAATTAGAAATCCCTTATGAGATTATTACAAAATATGGAGGAGATTTGTTTGGTAATTCAAGTTAATATTGAAAAAATATATTAATTTTTAATGCTGCCTTCATTGAATCAAATTTAATAGTATAGATTTCCAAATTTTTAAGAATTTATCTGTATACAACAAATGCTTTTGAAAAATTATAAATAATATAGCAAATGACTATGATTAATTTATCAAAATGACGAATTTCAGCTTCTTTGCTACGTTTGAGTTTAGAAAATTAGTCATACTTATCTTTGACTAGTCAGTTTTATATTGCGATTTTCCACGTGTGTCAAAAATTAGAGTCTTCTAATTTTTGAAATATGATAGAAAAACCCCATTATACACAAAAATCATAATAAACTTCTTACTTCTTTGGTTTCGATATCAAGATGTTTCCAAAAAATTAAGAATATGCGAAATTTCAAATATAAATAATACGGACGAAATAAGTTAAAGCCTTACAGGAACTTAATGAAAGTATTTTTGGAATTCATAAAACTATATACAAGCATTCATAATATTATATGTATTTATAGATCATTTAAACAGTCCTTACTACATATAATTCCATCTTTTTCCCTCTCTTCATGGAAATGTCACATAGAATTATAAAAGAATCTCGCATTTTGCAAATATTTTTCGCATGTACAAGTAATTTTAATGAATGATACAAATCTGTAGTTTTATCTAATGTAGGAATATTTCAGTTTGATTTTTATCATACCCAAGTGGAATCCAGATGTAGTCTTCATCTGAGTAAGAAAATAAAATTTAAACATCCCGAAACTAAACACTTAGTTTTATAGAAATACACCATGTTTTGGAAAATAGGTAACGTCAGATACAACGTTTTTGAAAAAGAATTATTTATTTTTTGCAATTATAAATTCATTTTCCATTTAACAGGAATGTGAGAGATTTAATTTCAAAAATCAGTTTACGTTTTTGAAGTATTAAAGTCACGAAATTTAAATAATTAGTATAGTTTTCTTTTATTTATTTGTCTTTTAATTTAACGTGATTTTACTTTTTTGACCTAATGACATCACTAATTATTCATTTCAATTTACATTTGAAAAATTTCGGTAAGAATTAATTAAATAATTTCATTGCTGAAATTTTTATTTTTCTCTTTGCTGTCAATTCCTAAACAAGACAAAATTATTCAAATGTATTTTCACTCAGACTGCTTTCATTCCATTTTTTATATAAGGGCACACGTGATACCACTGACTTCTTTGAATAACGCATATTCCATTTCCAGATCCAGACAGAGTAAACACATTATTTAGCTCTAAATATAGCTGCAATATTGCAATCATCCAGGAATACATATAAACATATTTTTATAAGACATTAGAGCGTCGCAGAAAATATGTATATTTCGAAATTCTAAAACCGCTGTTTAAAAGCATTGTATTTCTTACAAAAATAACGAAATAAGATATGTACAATGAAACCTCTCTACTGCGGCCAACCTCCGATCCATGCAATATTGGTCTTTCTGACGTGTTTTCATTTTTAGAAGACAATATAAGGTTATACAAATAATATAAGGTGCTCCCAAATGGAAAGGAGATTACAGTTACATGTAAAGAAATTTTAATAACAATATTCTGTTTAAAAGTATCGTCTTATAATAAGTAATATAAGAAAAATTTAAGTCAATTCCTACTTAGATCAACAAAGAAAAATTTTATTTCAGAAATTTTTTTCTCCCATATAAAACTAAAATTAATTAATTCTATATTCTTACAAAGTTATAAAGTCGTTTCCCTGAGATCCTAATCTTGGCGATAAACTTAGCGACTGGCGATAATTTTGGCGACCATTTTAGCGATTTTGCGGCAAAGTTGCGAGACTCTAATAAATAAAATTAATTAATTCAATTTAATTAATGAATTGATATTTGAAAAAACTGTATTAACATCAAGTGTCATCCACTACAAATTAAAAAAAAATGTATTTGAACTTGAGTGGATGAATAAAAAGTATTTTATTAACGATTGAAAATTTGAACAAGATATATATATATATCTAGGGAGAGTGTGAACTAATAGTAGGAATTGAAAAAATAACGAAATAAGGTATGTACAATTAAACCTCTCTACTGCGACCAACCTCCGTTCTATGCAATATTGGACTTCCTGACGAGTTTTCATTTTTAGAAGATAATATAAGATTATAAGATTAAT
Source organism: Araneus ventricosus (assembly GCA_013235015.1). Lineage (NCBI taxonomy): Eukaryota > Metazoa > Arthropoda > Arachnida > Araneae > Araneidae > Araneus > Araneus ventricosus. The sequence goes on from BGPR01003610.1 coordinate 52,705, forward strand.
ATAAGGTGTTCCCTAATGAAAAGGAGACTACAGTTATATGTAAAGAAATTTTAATAACAATATTCTGTTTAAAAATATTATCTTTCTTATAAAAATACCAAAATAAGATATGTACAATAAAACCTCTCTACTGCGATGAACCTCCGTTCCTTGCAATATTGGTCTTTCTGACGTGTTTTCATTTTTAGAAGACAATATAAGATTATAAGATTAATATAAGGTGTTCTCAAATGAAAAGGAGAATACAGTTATATGTAAAGAAATTTTAATAACAATATTCTGTTTAAAAGTATTGTCTTTCTTATAAAAATAACGAAATAAGATATGTACAATGAAACCTCTCTACTGCGACCGACCTCCGTTCCATGCAATATTGGCCTTTCTGACGAGTTTTCATTTTTAGAAGATAATATAAGATTAATATAAGGTGTTCCCTAATGAAAAGGAGACTACAGTTATATGTAAAGAAATTTTAATAACAATATTCCGTTTAAAAATATCGTCTTTCTTATAAAAATAACGAAATAAGATATGTACAATTAAACCTCTCTACTGCGACCAACCTCCGTTCTATGCAATATTGGACTTCCTGACGAGTTTTCATTTTTAGAAGATAATATAAGATTATAAGATTAATATAAGGTGTTCTCAAATGAAAAGGAGAATACAGTTATATGTAAAGAAATTTTAATAACAATATTCTGTTTAAAAGTATTGTCTTTCTTATAAAAATAACGAAATAAGATATGTACAATAAAACCTCTCTACCGCGACGAACCTCCGTTCCATGCAATATTAGTCTTTCTGACGTGTTTTCATTTTTAGAAGACAATATAAGATTATAAGATTAATATAAGGTGTTCCCAAAGGAAAAGGAGATTACAGTTATATGTAAAGAAATTTTAATAACAATATTCCGTTTAAAAATATCGTCTTTCTTATAAAAATAACGAAATAAGGTATGTACAATGAAACCTCTCTACTGCGACCAACCTCCGTTCCATGCAATATTGGCCTTTCTGACGAGTTTTCATTTTCAGAAGACAATATAAGATTAATTACATGCCTTAATTCATGATTTTTGACGTAGTGAATTTTGAATCTTATCCAAAGAAAAAATTGTTTAATCGAATATTTTTACTTTTTTTTTGGAGGAGAGATTCAAATTTTATTTATTTGAATCTCTAAGTTTTATTAGAGGAAACTTTCGTTTCATTTCTCTTTTCCAAATGTAAAAGTATTGTAAATTCTTATTGGATTCATGGGAAGCCGGTGACCGGTGGGTAATAATATCATCTATTTTCCTTGATGTCTGTTGTACATATTTTGCTCCGTGAAATCCACACCGAAGGGTGACTGATGCTTGACATCTGACCACCGCGATATTTGTAAATCTCTACTACTAATAAACGAGAATGTGTGTGTGTCTGCCTGTGTGTGTTGGCGCTCTACAGGGCAGACCTCTGGACCTAGATCTACGAAATTTGGCACAAACATACTTTGGAATGTGGGAATGTGCACCTCGGAGTCCATCTTTTGAAATTTCAATTAGAATTTTAATTAATTAAAAATTAAGTGAAATTTTGGAATTTTTCCTTAATAACTTCCAAAAATATGACAACATAAAAATTATTCTTACACCATCTAAAAGTGCAAAAAGTTACTTTTTTAATGCTATCAATTAAGTTGATGCAATATTTAGTCTCTTATTTTAATAAAGTTTTAAAAATATTTTTGAGGTAATTAACAACAATATTTTTCATTATTGAAACGCAATTCAAAGCGTTTTCATTGTTTCAACAAATATTTATTTGCGTGTTTCTCGTCCATTGTTGAAAGCGAAGGTGATATCTTAAGGTTTAATGCTATGTTTTAATCAGTATATTTTCATCCAGCTAACATGCTGCTGGAAAATATGCCGCGCCATTTTAAATTTAAAAGCATATTTTGCGAGAGGAATCAGAGATTGAAGTTGATGCCGACAACATGCAATTGGATATTACATGACACTGACTGATTCCATTAGGGACCGTCATGTAGACAACGAACAGAACAGCAGCAAGGCTACTGAAACAACATAGGTTAAATGCCTATCACAATTTAAAATGAATTTGTTAAGAGACCATGAATATCAAATTATGCATAAGAGATTGGAATGAAATTATATTCCCGGCGAACAAGCTGGTCGCCTAAGGCGGTTAGTAATATATAAAAAATCATTTCATATAATTAATATTCTTTCTAATATTTACTTAGTTTGTATTTAGATATTAAAATAAATGACCTCATAATATATAATATACTTTATAAAAAATTAATAAAGTCAAAAGAACCGTTAAGCGCGTGTAATAAAAAAATGAGATAGAAATATAATAGCGACGATAAATTTGTTTTGTTTTCCTCCTTTCATCTCCGCTAACAGGCAACAACGATAAAAAAAACTGTTTTGGGATTCGATGCTGTTAACTTGATGAAATTTTGCTTCAATTAGATCGTAAATATCCTATTCATGGTGAAAAAAAGTTTCTTTGTTGTATAAGTCGAGAATAAATGTGTCGTTTGGAAACAAAATATCATCCTAATAAATCTAATATTTGCAATACAGTACACCACCTTTCAAAACTAATTCAAAACGGAAAGTTCATGGAAATAAACTAAACCGTCCTTGAAATTATAGCTCTTAAGAATTAATAAGAATTAATGTAACAATCGGAATAATGTGTAGTTGTTACAAACAGTTCTTGGCCTATTATTAGCTCTTTAATCCCGAGGCGACTTCTTTCTTCTATCTCCTTTAAAACCGAGCTATTTTGGGAGGCTAAAACATGAATTGGACTCTCCCAACCTGGGTGGTCATTTACCCCACCACCCCACTCCTGCTGTAACCTTCCTTTAAGGCGCAAGGAACTGGACTGTGGTTGGCAAGGATAATTGGATTCAATACCGAGCATTATCTCCTAAGAGATTTAAGAAACTCGCCTCCCTTCAAAAGAAGCCAACTGCCTCAAGCTGGCCTTCGTCCTCGTTATGGAAAATTTCTAGACCGCCCCGGACCGCCTCGCTGGTATGAGTGGGTTAAAGGAAATCCGTAACATTTCTTAACCCATTAACGACTGCACTCTCTTTTGTTTGAAGGAAATGGACAAAAATTGTTTTTCAGACGTATTAGAGTCTAATTAAGAAAAAAAAATATATTTAATTTTATCGAAGATACAATATTTTTCGAAAACGCAACGTCAGGAAAAACCGATTAATTTTGGATTTATGAAAATCTTTGAAACAATTGCTATGTAAGGGCACATTATATTTAATACAAATATCCGCTACCATCTGTGAGATCTATTTAAAATGAAGAGAAAAATAGTCCGGAAAAAATGTCATTTTAAAAATTTATTAAGGAAAAAGTTTCAATGAGAGCGAAACAGTTTTTTTTCCTCTTAGAAGCATAGAAGCTTTGTCTAATGTAATACAAAAATTAATTTTAAAAAAAATCACTTTATAGCAAAAGAAAAAAAATAATTTCAGTAATGTTGCAAAAACGCAACGTCAGTCGTTAATGGGCTAACGGTCTGACAATAATATAAATCCTGAAATGTAGCCAATTTAAGACTGGAAACGATATAAGATTATTTATAATTGCTCTAAGCGGAGGCAAATACTTGCGGCAACATGTAACTTGTGAACGTGTTATTTCATGCAAATGAAACGTCGTTCTCAGAATGAATCAACAGGCGTGAAACAGGTCGTTTGTCTCCCTGCAGGCGAGACATTTCATTTGTTCTGAAAAGTAAGCCTAGTATGAGAGGGCCTCTTGGATTTTTAATTAATCCGAGAATTCTTTATGGGGGATTAAAGTATTGATAAGGGTGGTTGCCTGTTATTTAAATGCAAGTTTCTGGCAACATATAGAAGGTTGTTATAACCAAAATTCGCCTATTCAGAAGGCCCTACACCGACGAAACAAAATTTTACTAGTGTGTGGTAGAAGCGATGCGTTCTGTGAAACCGAAGGAGAAAAATAATAATAAAGGAGAAAAATAATAATAAAGGAGAAAAATATTAATAAAAGAGAAAAATAATTATAAAGAAGAAAATAATAATAAAGAAGAAAGATAATAATAAAGAAGAAAATAATAATAAAGAAGAAAGATAATAATAAAGAAGAAAAATAATAATGAAGGAGAAGAATAATAATAAAGAAGAAAAATAATAATGAAGAAGAAGAATAATAATAAAGAAGAAAAATAATAATAAAGAAGAAAAATAATAATGAAGGAGAAAAATAATAATAAAGAAGAAAAATAATAATAAAGAAGAAAATAATAATAAAGAAGAAAGATAATAATAAAGAAGAAAAATAATAATGAAGGAGAAGAATAATAATAAAGAAGAAAGATAATAATAAAGAAGAAAATAATAATAAAGAAGAAAGATAATAATAAAGAAGAAAAATAATAATGAAGGAGAAGAATAATAATAAAGAAGAAAGATAATAATAAAGAAGAAAATAATAATAAAGAAGAAAGATAATAATAAAGAAGAAAAATAATAATGAAGGAGAAGAATAATAATAAAGAAGAAAAATAATAATAAAGGAGAAAAATAAAAGAAAAATTAACATTTAAAATTTCAAGTCATAAGTCAAATTTTACAGATTTTGTTTCGATCATTGAAGCAAAATTGAAGTGTTCCTTTCAGTTTTTAACGTAGGACTACGTTCCTCCCATTGGCGTCTCAAGAAGGAATTTGATTCACACGCCCGAACGTTGTATGGGAGAACCTCTATATATCTGTAAATACGTACGTTAGAAACATAACTAATATCTTATTTTAGAGATAAAGGGTAACAACAGAAGTTACAAAAAAATTTGAAAATGGAATTTTAGTTCAGCGGCTACTGAGTCTCAAAGTTGGGTAAAAATACACATGAATTGGTGACGCGATCCTCTATATCTCGGTAACTGCATATGTTAATAACATAACTAATGTCTTATTTTAAAGATAAAGAATAAAAACAGAGGTTACAAAAAATATATTTGAAAACCGGAAAATAGTCACTTGAGTAAAGTAGTTCTACGCTTTTAACATCAGCGGCTGTTTGAAAAAGACAGCCTCCCGTCTTTCTTTTCTCAGTTTAAATAAAACGCTGCCGAAATTCAATGCAAGTTTCGTTAAGGATTCCGCATATCAGGTTCGAATACGTATAGAAAAACTAGCATTAAATATATAAAATGTTTGTAAGGATTGGTATTCTGGATAGGTTTCTGAAACTCGTTTTGCTCTTCCTCTTTGGTTTTTCGAAACAAAAATTCAAAATCAAAAATAAATAAAATAAAATTTTATACTTAAGATTGGATGTGTCGTCCGTCATTTTTTATTCTGAGGCTGTGAAGAAAGTGGAAATTTATTATTTTCTGTTGGGATAACTGCACCGTACGTGATGCGGAAGAAAACGACATTCTGATATGAATGTTTAAATAAGATTTTTCAAAATGCTATATGAAGATTGTATTAAATAAAATCCCAAATGTATCCATCCCCATCAAGAAGAAAATTTTGATAACATTATCTACGCATCGGGGTTGATCCTGAATAAATTTTTAGATGAAAGCACTGAAAAAAGTTTGGCAGTCTCGTAGAAATACTTGTTTATTCTTGTCATAGACAGAGCTTTATTTAAATATGATTTACATAGGTAAATGGTGTGTTAGTTAGTAAAGAAAACATGTCCAACAAAAGACATGCTGACTATTAAAAAATGCGTACTGTTTATAAGTTTACAAGAAGCGATGATCTGAATGAAAGGCAGCGCAAGATGCAATACGAAAAATTAAATTTTCATCGACAATGGCGATAAGACGCAAGACATTCAAAGGAAGATAGCTTTTAGTATGATATATTCTTTAATTTAGATTTAATTGTTCATCAAATGCAATTGCAGGTCAGAAAATATTGATGATATTTACGTTGGAAAAGTTTCAACTTTTAATACATTTATTTCAAAAGAACTTCGTTTTTCAGTCAGACTTGAAAGACTTTTCTAACTTGTTTTCTCAAATACTTCAACTAAACTAACCTTATAAACTGCATTTAATTTGGAGATGTAGTTACATAAAATAAAGAATAAATATACAATGCAATTCTGTTATACAACTCTCTGTATTATGATAATCTTTTCTGTGAAAAAATGTAAATATTTAATAGAAATTTACACTAAAAATCGCTTATAGAAGACTGATGGAAAAACTAATATTCTGTTTATTAGAATTCAGAACTTTATTAGAATATGAGCATGTTGTATTCATATGAAGTGTACGACCGCGAAATGGTAGCTGCAATACGCACTTATTTAAAACAACCTGAAACATATATTAAATGAAAGAACACCATCTCTACTTAATAATGAATTTTTATTTTTTTTACTGAGATATCTAATTAGACGACACTGTTTGTTTTAAACCTTTAAGACCGGAGAAGAGAAATAATTTCTTCTGGCATTTAATACATACATCTATCCAGGAATCAGAAATATAAGCTAATGTTTAACCCGCATGATCACGATCGTACGGGCTCGGTGTTAAAGGATTAATAATGTGATATCGTTTTGAATCAAATGTGAAGCCATAAAATATTTGAGATTTTTATGTACTAGTATTCGCGTAACCTTTGCATCGAATTGCAAGTTTTATGTTTGATTTAAGTTTAGACGCTTAGAAATAGGAAATTTTGATGCTGGCACGGTACAATTGAGTTAAATTGTTAAAACAGCGTGTGCATAAACAACACAACACAAAATAATCAAATATTTGAAAATAAATTTCAGATGAAAGCTTACATTAGACTCGGAAGTGCGAAGTTTTTCTTAGAAACTTCTACCTCTCTATCTCGCAGATCCTTTTCAATTCCTTTTTTCATACGCAAATCATATCTTTTTTTATTTTCTCAATGATATCTCTTCCTGCATTCATGAGTACGGAGTGCACGTCATATGAGTATGGTCATCACACGAAGTGCATGAATAAAAGAAATGGGATCCTTATCTGGTAAATTAAAATGAGCTCGCTTCGTTCAGAGCGTTTACTCGCTTTATTGTAATGAGAGACATAAACCATGAATTCCTGACTCGAGTTAACGTTTGCACTAGAAGTGCGGCATTTGCCTCCACACCGTTATAAAAGTAAATGATAATGCTCCATTTCTAGATGAGATTGTAGCCATTTACTTTCTCCTCATTTAATTTACCTTTTTAATGTTTTCTATAATTTGAGTTTTTGTTTCCTTCTGCACAAATAAATTCTCTATGGCATTTATTTTTTTGGATAAATTTAAAAAGGAACTGAAATCTGAATCGCGCACAGTTTATCTTATTATAATTTTTATTCTGCCTTTTCTATTAAAAAACTAAATTTACTTTTGCAAGACACATTTCAACCAGAAATAAAACGGCTTGATTAATGTGAAAGTTTTGGAAACCTAAGAATTCTCTATTTAAAATAAAACTTTCTTGTCGAAAGCATAGTGTTTAGAAACAGCAAATATCATTTACTCTAGGCAATTATCTTATCACATGCATGTTTTTTATATTGCTTCTGAAAAGCGAAAAGCATTCACAGGTCCTTCCTTTCTTTACAACTCTCATAGATCAATAACCTCCGTTGTCAGAACATTAATGACTTTTTTTTGTCCTGAGAAATCTCCAGGTGTGTTTGATCCCAGCACCCAGAGTGCTCGAAAAATAAGCGTAATGCAGAAAGCCAAGCCATAATGAATTTCATAAGATGCATTTATTGGCCAGGAATACTGACACAGGAAATCATGTCAGAATTTCATTTAAATGAGGATTTATTTATTACAAATAATTGACGAGTTTTCATCCAAGATTTCAAATTGTAAAAATAATGAAATTTCATTTATTTTAAACTGAGATGCATAAATACGGAAAAAAAATATGTTTATTAATGTAGGGACAAATAGAATTAATTAAGATGGAAAAAATCCTTAAAACTTTTTTAATAGTTGAATATGTTGCTTCCATTAATACTTATGTTAGATTTATGCTTCATTATAAGCTGTTAGGCAAGGAATAAGTAATTTTAAATCACGGTCATAGGACTACGGAACCTAATCCAGCACTGCCCAATCATAACCATCCACGTCTCATGAACGCAAGGATGTGTGAACGTGGTTAGAATTAATGCAGTGTGGTACTGATAAATAGTGACTCCTTAAACAGACTGAGTGTTATACTAATTGAGGATGTAATAGGAAGTAAATTTATACTGTAGCGGACATAGTAGATGCAAGATGTGTAGTCGAACTGTTAGCTGAACTAGAATCCTCCAGGAACGGAGTTCAGATGCTGCCATCAAGTAAGGCGAGGTATTAAATTAAAAGTGACGCACTTTTGTACTCAAGAGAAGATCGTATATCAAGCTAAATAACTGACTTATTTAGAACGCTTTAACTTCTTGGTTTAAACAAAAAAATTTACTATTTTATAAAAAGTAATCTCTTAATTTGCCATGTTTTTATTATGGCTATCGCATTCGGATAGCCATAATACCCAAGATGTCCACTCCCACTTCCCAAAAGAAGTTGCATAATGAAAATTAGAACATTACAAAGAAATCTGATGGACTTTAAATAACCCCAAACAGACACAAGTGAAAAAAAATAGGAAATGAGTTCAATTTTTTCTTATCATTTTGTATACATTAGATAGAAGTTTTGAATCGCAAGTGTCCGAATTATGAATCGAATTCAAAAATATAAACAAATCAATTATGAGGATGATCNTAAATTCCGATCTTTTCCTTTCTGGCAGTACAGATTCTGCACCGGCAGACTTTTATTCCTTTTCGTACGAGGTGGTATAAACAAATCAATTATGAGGATGATCTTAAATTCCGATGTTTTCCTTCCTGTCAGTACAGATTCTGCACCGGCAGACTTTTATTCCTTTTCGTACGAGGTGGTATGGCTATCAAAATTATGACCAATCAATTATGAGAATGATCTTAAATTCCGATCTTTTCCTTTCTGGCAGTACAGATTCTGCGCCGGCAGACTTTTATTCCTCTTTGTACGAGGTGGTATGGCTGTCAAAATTATAAGCAAATCAATTATGAGGATGATCTTAAATTCCGATCTTTTCTTTTCTGGCAGTACAGATTCTGCACCGGCTATGCCTATAACTCTTCGGGTTCTAAACCCTTTCCAGCGAATAGTAGGGAAAAATCACCGAATTAATTGATATCTTTAATATACCTAGTTTATGTTCCAGACGTGATCTTTTCTGCGTTCGTTCGATTGATTGCAATGATATACTGAGCTCCATAGATTTCGCTGTGCCTGCCAGATCTTTAAGAAACAAAAGTTCATTCGAAAATCTATATTCAAGATTTAACTATATAAACAAGTTCTCTTTTTACAAATTTTCTATAAGTTCTCTGATGAGTTTGACATTTTTTATATGTCTCAAGGTGTTTTTAAATCGAATTGTTTACAGCTTTTAAATACATAATCTGTTTTATTTTGCTTTTTTACATTTGAATGTATTTAATTTTTAAGATTTGTATGCGTTTTAATTTTCGGTGTTCTTATGTACTCAACCGTTGTTTTTGGTATTTTTTCATGGGTCTGTGTTCAATTTTTGTACTCTGCAATTGATTTTTTCTCTCTCGTGTGAAGTTTCTTCTTTAAAATTTTAAATTCCTAATGTGTCTTTAAGGATTTGGTGCTTGTGTAAATTTGACTTTTTAATCCTTGTTTCTTGAATTGGTCTTTTGATTTTAAATTTAAAATTTTTTAAATGCGTTTTTTGTTTTTATGATATTATTATGACAGTTTACGACTTCTAGAATCCTAGTGTGATTTTTAATGCTTTTGTGATTACATGTTTTCGTTTTAAAATATTTTTTCGTTTGAAAACTTTTTATGGTTTTGTGTTTTGACGTTTTACATTCTCTGTATTCAACACTTTTTTCTAATGTCTCTTTTAATATTTTTATAATTCACTCACTGCGGTTTCTGTTCTTTGTGTGTTTGTTGTTAATTGCATTCTGTAAATAGAGTTATCTCTGTAGTGTGTTTTCCTTTAAATAAATAAATTCGGACCTACGCGACGCCTAGATTGGACCAGTATCTTAAGGGGAGTTGGACACCTAAATTCGTTAACTCTAACCCTGTTACTTCGATGCACCGTTTCTCAAAATCTGTTATAGATTCATGTTTGAAATTTTTAAATAAGTGAAGTACACCTTTCTCTTTACACTGAAATGAGATTTCTTAAAAAAACCACAAAACTTTATTTTTTACAACTTTTTTGTGTCGAAATAGGATAAAACTTCACTATGTCTAATTAAATATTTTGTAAATATATAAAAAATTAAAAATTAACAAAAGCTCATTTCAGTATAATGAGAAAGGTGTACTTTACTTCTATAAAAAATTTCAAACATGTATTTATAACAGATTTTGAGAATAAGTAAATCGAAGTGGCCAATTTAACATTTTTTGTTTTGTCACAAAAAAATTTGTAAAAAAATAAAATTTTGAATTTTTAAAAAAATCATTTAAGTATAATGAGAAAGATGTATTTTAATTGTATAAAAAATTTCAAACATGAATCTATAACAGATTTTGAGAACATGTGCATCAAAGTAAAAGGGTTAGGGTTAACGGACTTAGAGTTCCAACTCCCCTTAACCTCAATTCTATTAAATATTTGGGCCATAAAATAGGCAAATGATATTTTAACAATGAAAATGTTGTGTTTGAAATAATTTTAGGAGAAAACACTACATGGTTACAGTTAAGAACATGTGTTCAAATTTAGGTATCATCAATTTATTATTTTAACAAAGGATGAAAGTCCTTACTTTATTTTAAAGTAACTAGGAAATTTTGTCATTATATTCTCAGATAGGCAATTTACCATAATTACTTTCTTAAAATAGTTTAATTATAAGATCAGGGGGATTTTTTTGTTGTTTTCCAAAAGTTGCCTAGAAGGGACCACAAACGGTTGCTTAAATTGGACTGCTTAAATCGATGAGTTTATTATCTTCGACTACAGGAATAGATCGGAAACCAGTTATTAGTACTAATAGTACTTATAAATTTGAATTGGAACAAGCCAAAACAAAAACGATGAAAGCATAAAGCCATTAAATGTTGAATCAAAGGGAGCAAAAACTAAAGATAAGTATCATTTATGAGAAAACACTGGGGGAAGAAGTGATACAAAGTTCATTCTTACGTCCATGAATTTTGTGCTGGTGTGAATTCGGGAATCAAAATAATAGTTTTGCTTTAATTGTGTTAAAAGAAATTGGTTTCTCTATTTGTGTTGAAAACTGGGGGCGGGGTGTTAAAATGGATATATATATATTAAATATTGAATTTAAAATTTAGCAGTCTAGAAATTTGATTTACAATTGACGTTATGGCACCATTGTGAAAGATAGATAATATATTCAATTATGAAAGATCATTTGGTGCTAAAAAATGAATACCAATAAATAATACAATTTTAACTTTTTTCCACTTAAGTTATTAACCACCTTTTTTTAGACAATCTAGAAGAAAATATGCCTATAGTTGAAGAATTGCTGAAATAAATTTACATTGCATTTGTGACACTAATCGAAAGATAAAAGCGATCAAGTTTTTGCTTCAATTTTTTTATTTACATATTTAAACTTTTACCTGCCAACTTTAAATTACCAATATTCCAGAATATTGAAATAACAGAGATTGTTCAGATGCACACAACCGACACATAAAAACCAAACAAAAAATATACACATTAATACAAAAGCAAGTAGAATTTATATTTAAGCTGCAGATTTTAAAATTGCAAAAGATAATAAGAAAATAAGAAATTGAAAGAAAATCGAGAGCTCTCAGTAGAAACTATATTTTGTAGTTGCATAACTGGGCAAACACACACTCCACACAAAAAAAAAAACTTTATGTTGCTGCTGTGCTGAGCAAGTGTTCTCGGCTTGACCAGAAATAATTTTGAACTATTTGTTGAAAATGCAGCATTTTACTGCCATTTATTTCATTAATAGTTCAATGAGCACTCTTTTAAAAAATCGCTGTTGCAAATGCAGTTTTTTACTGCCATTTCGTATAATCTGGTTTCAATGCACTTTCTATTCGAACACTCAACACAACTTCTTTCTGAAGAGGCCCAGAACATCGGATCGTCGGTTAGCACCACACATTAGCAGCCTGACGTTTTCACAAAAAAATATTTAAATGCTGATTTTGTTGGTCATCTTTCGCATTTTTTTCCATTTCATTCAGCTGAATTATTTTATGCCTGTCAGCACGTCTGAGAGAACGAGAACTGAATAATAAAATTACCGGAACTCGAGACCTCCAGGGTGCGACCGGTTCAATTTTCAAAAAGCAATATGCAATAGACAAAGGAAACACTCCAGCCAGGAGACGCTCAGACCAGTTTTCACACAAAAGCCTCCGCCGTTAAAAATGGCCAGCATATAGTTCCGTGAAAGAAAAGTGATTTACAATTCAATAAACATTGAAACATTAAAAGAAATTACATAAAAAGTTAAAGCGATTAATAACTAAGTTGATTGCTATAAAAAGAAAAATGATAAATTGAGATTTTTAATAAAACTATAAAAAAATCCGTTGGTAATTTAAAAGATTGCGACAAGATAAGAAAGAAACTTTGGTGGCGAAAATATAAATTATTTAAAAGTACTGTTAAAGCCGAAAAATGATGTAGTTGCATTTTTGCAATCTAACAATATGGAAGCTAGTGGTCCAACCAATTTCCTTAATAGGATCGATGACACTATTATTTTAAGCTATTTTTTCTTATTTTAAAGTATATTGCATTAAAAGATAATTAAATTGTTCTGAAGATAAATAAACTACAAAAAATTCTACAGCTTCCTTTTCATTAAAATTACTTTTCTCTCCTTTCAAATGTCCAGATGCCTTCAGAGAACCATCTCCTATGTGGGAAGCTAATCACCATATCAATAATTTATTTACATATCATTCTTTATTTCCAAATGTGGCATCGGTTCATCTATTACTAATGTAGAAATGCGAATAATCCTCTCACACCGAGCGAGGCGGTCCGGGCGCTCTAGAAATTTCCCCTTAACAGCGACGAAGGCCGGTCTGAGGCGGTTGGCTTCTTTTGAGGGGAGGTGAGGTTCTGAGATCGCCTAGGAGATTAGCGTGGTAGAGGGTGCAATTATCCTTGCCCACCACAGCCCATTTATGTGCGCCTTAAAGGATGGTTATAATAGGGGAGGGGAGGTGGGGTAAATGACCACCCAGATTGGGAGAGTCCAGTTCATGTCCCAACCTCCCCAAAAGTCCCGGTTTTGAAGGGAATATTAGAAAAAAGTCGCCTCGGGATTAAAGAGATAAAGATAGCCAAGTGGACGGATGAAAGGAAGGACACTTATCTTAGATGAATCTCAATCAATGACAATAAAAAAAGGGAAAGATCGAACTTAACAAAAAAAAGAGATTTTTAAAGATTTTTGTCTACCCGTGATTTAAGGATTTATTACTTGATATACTGACAAAATTCACTTATTTGTAACAATTAAATCAACAATCTGAAGATGGGGACAAGCGTCAACAAATCAAATCGCTCATAGCTTGCACAAAACGTGTATTATCATATCGTCGCTTCACAAGCAACACCACCTATCTCAATTTTTTGAAATTTCAAAGAGGAAGATACAAATGAATTTTTCACAACCAATATCGAATATTTCTAATTTTTTTATGTATGGTTGAAACATGCTATCTCTTATTAATATCAGATGTTAAAAAATTCAGAAGTATTCGATATTGGTTGCTAAACATTAATTTGAATCCTCCTCTTTGAAATTTCCAAAAATTGAAGTAGTTGGTGTTGTTTGTTAAGCATCGAGATAGACGTTCATTGTTAGCAGCACAGAAGGAATGAAAATCACCAAGTGAGTAATCACTGTTGTTAGTAAGTAAATCACTAAACGTCAGAAGTAAATCACTGATGTAAAGTGTCTCATTTCAAAATTAAGTTAAACAAATAAAGAAATATACCAAGTTTTTTTTAATTTTCCCGAAGAAAAAACAGTTTTTGGATTCGTTTCCTTCTTGAAACTGCTGATTCATCAAAACGTTCGAGCGTATATCGTATGATAATCCACAGATAATCAACTTATTTAAAAGTCACAGATTTTCACTAATATTCAGACATAGATATTCATAAAACGAGATTTTATTGCTTCGTCCATATATTTCAGCGGAACGAAATTTTTCTCACATAACATTTTCAGAGGTCCTTTCACTTTAAAAGTGAACACTGTTTCTGAATATTGTATCCGAAATCCTGAAAACTCGTAAGGGATTTTCATCTCTTCCTCTATCTGGGTAATTGGGTAAAGTGCACTTGGGAGTCTAATCTTCTTAGCTTTCTAGAAACCAAAGTGCATTTGACAAATGGCCCATTATTAAATGAGCAGAAAACGAAAAAAGACTGAATTCTATTCTAGATTCGGAAACTGAAGCTTTATAAAGTATCCATTTATAATTATGCTCGATAAGAACTTCACGGATATGCAAAAATATAAATATTTCTTTTAGTTTAAAAAGTATGAAACAATTTAGAACGAGATAGATAGATATAGAACGAGATTTCAATTCTTCGTCCACATATTTCAGCGGAACGAAATTTTTCTCACATAACATTTTCAAAGGTCCTTTCACTTTAAAAGTGAACACTGTTTCTGAAGATTGTATCCGAAATCCTGAAAACTCTTAAGGGATTTCCTACCTCTTCCTCTTCCTGGGTAATTGGGTAAAGTGCACTTGCGAGTCTAATCTTCTTAGCTTTCTGGACACCCAAGTGCATTTGACGAATGGCCCATTATTAAATCAGCAGAAAACGAAGAAAAGACTGAATTCTATTCTAGATTCGGAAACTGAAGCTTTATAAAGTATCCATTTATAATTATGCTCGATAAAAACTTCACGGATATGCAAAAATATAAATATTTCTTTTCCTTTAAAAAGTATGAAACAATTTAAACTTTACTTAATAAAATTATATAATCATCGGGAAACGACAGAAATAAAATTCTTTTTAAGGGTAATAATTTATATTGTGAATATATTAGAGGGAATTAATCCATCTGCTTCTATATTCATATTATGTTCTTAGACTTTTACTATATGAATTAAAATTTTGCATTTCCCGCATATGTAAATGATTCTCTGTATGGAGAAAATCTATTGCGTGAGCATAATTAATTCTTTATTATATTTAAGTGTAAAATTTTAAGGCCTTAATAATCTCCTATGTAAGAGAAAAGAAGACGAAGTTTATTAATGGAGCATTGACATATTAAGCAATACTTACTGCAACAAATTTTACAAATAATAATATAAATTTCTGTCCATCTGCCTGATGTGCTAGAATTTGTTAAATATTCAATGCAAGGGTTGCCAAAATTCCACAGACTCCTTAAACTCGCACCAAACAAGTATCTCCCTTGCTTAATGTTTTCAAAAATCCAGCAGGAGTGGTCTCACCTAGATTTTCTCCTATACTCCCTAACAAAAGTTTAACCCTCACCCCCGCATAAAAATTGAGTACCTTCGGTAACTACTGGACCGCCACGATTACTAGGATTTGTATTGCCCTCTGAGACATCTCCACAATACAAGCGGGAATAAAATAACGTCAAGTGGGTGTCAGTACACAATATGGCACGCATTGTGCCCCTTAAAATGGTGAAGAAAACCGAAAATGCTTTTTGAACATCTATTTCGATCGATTGAACCCAAAATTAGGTACAGGCCCACAATTAGGTTTAGAAGACAGTATAGCAAATTTTATTTGTCTAAGTAATTTCGTATCGGAGTTAACGTGTTCACATGCATGCGAATATACAGACCGACAGGCAGTCAACCCTTTGACGGATTTGGTCCAGAATTTGATACGGATTTACAATTTTGATGATAAAACTGTGTACCAAATTTTATTTTTGTGGCTATTGAAAGGTTTGAGTTATCGTGTTCACATGAATATGGACATACTCCAGTGAACGAATTTCGCTCACAATTTGATACAAATCTGCAAATATTGCATAAAGACCACATACCAATTCGTCTAGCTCAAACCTTTTTTAAGTTATAGTGTTCACAGACAGACAAACAGACATAATTCCAAAATTGTGTCTTTCAGACTCAGGGAAGTCTAAAACGTGTATATTCACCGAAATCTCGAGGTCTGATTTTTTGACGCTTGTTTACTTACATTCTGTTGATTAATACTTTCTGTTTACTAATACTTTCTGTTTGTATACTTCGTTTAGGAGAAAGTAATGAGTTCAAAATTGATTTCCTTTCCTTAGGACTCGGATAAATTTTTAAATAATGAAGTGATAGAAAAAATTTTCCTTCATGCTTTGTTCATTTTTTGGAAAGATGTTATGATAATGCTATGAGAAATGAATTACATATCGTTTGATTGGGTAATACAATAATATTTCAGTTTGCTCAAATTTACATTTAAATTTGATATTGTAAAATTCAATTATATTATAAAAGTCATTTGAAGCATATACAGTATTTTAAAAATAAATCTGCTTTTATTTGAAGTTAATAAAATTTCATTCATTATTAATTCCACCCAAAAAGAAAAAACAATTTCTAAACTAATGCTGGCAATATTGCAGTTTGCATCCATCATTGCTACTTGATATCAAATTTAAATTACGCCTCCACGACAACTTATGTAAATTGAAAACTCTATCTAACGTGTTTAACTGTAAACTGTATCCAATGTAGCTTTGTATAGAATGTAATTGTAACTTTCAGGTGGACACTGATTTCATTCGCATTGTGAAACGCGGCGTATATTTATTAAATTTTGTATCCTTTACAACTGAAATTTATCATCTTAGTGTTAATCTTTCAAATCATGTTTCACAACTTATAAATTAATTTTCACATATGTCTACAAGCTGAAGATTGATGATTAAAGCAATTAAATCTCTTTTGTGTAAGGCAGTGTTTCTCAACCTCTCAGTATTTGCGACCCAATTTTCAATCATAATTTTCATCGCATCCACCTTTCATATACTAACAATTTATACAATAATAATATATTTCGGTATTTTTTTGGTATTCTCAACTAAGTATAGAAAAATATTTCAGAATGTCTATTTCTAATATAAAACTTTCTTTCGAAAAACTTTGCTCTACAAGATAGACCCAAGGGAGTCACTAATAATTATTAAACTTGGTTTTATTTTAGTATTGATAAGTTAAATATTAAACACATTTTGCAGTACTGATAAATTCCTATTTATAAATTTGCCGTCTTCGGCGACCATCTTGTTCGCCGGGAAGATAATTTCAAATGAATCTCTTATGCGTAATTTTATATTCCTGGTTCCCTTAACAAAGTGATTTTTAACTTGAAATTGCGATAGACATTTAACCCGCGTTCTTTTCATATCCGACTTTACTTTCTTATTCCTTATAAACAAAACAGATCTCTTAATTGCATTACAAACTATATTACTGATGACCTGTAAAAAGTATTGATCTGCATTTTATGTCAACATTTTAGTCAGTCATTTTGTGTAACACATTTAGAAAGTCATTATATTTGAATAATTTTTCTGCATTACGTAAGAAGTGTGCAAAAAAATTTGGGCGGTTATTAATCAATTGTAATGAATTTAAAATATCACCTTTATCATGAAAAGGTTTTATACCTAATTCAGAAAATCATCCCTGTTGCTTCAACCGCTATTTTCCTATTGGTTGCGAGATGAGCTTATTAAATCCTTTTCTTGTAACCGCAAATGACCAACAATGGCTGTCCTTTCATTGTTGACAAATGACTGCCTAGCGGCGTCCTTCCTCGTCCCCCGCCCTTCCTCCCTACCTTTGGTCGAAAAGAAAAACGGTTTCCTTGAGCGACCTTGACCGCAGTTAATGACAATTTAAAACCTTGTAAAATTAAATGTAAGTATCGCACAGGACTCATACTAATATCATTGGAAAGATAATTGTCTGCACTTTAAATTGGTATAAAATTCATTTTCATGCAATAGAAAATATGGCCGAAAACGTTCAAAATTTGCATATAAAATTGAAAAAAATGGTTTCGAGGTGCAGATTCCCACCCTCCAAAGTATATCTGTACCAAATTTGGTAGATCTGAGTTCAACGGTCTGTTCTGTAACCCCCAACACACACACGCACGCACGCACGCACACACACACACACACACAGACTCTCTCTTTGATTATTAGTAGAGATGTATTATTTAATGTGTATTTTATTTTTTATTGTATCCTAATGTATTTTGTTTTACTATCCTTTCAGAAAATAAATCAATTTTTAATAATATTTTTTTTGGATATGCTCGAGCCGCATTTAGTGTTATCATGCCCCTCTAAGGGGGGCGGCGAATCGCTGGTGTAATGTACACTTAGTTATTTAGTATACACAGGAATGCGCTGCTGTCTTAGGGACAAAAATGCTGCTCTACTCTTAAAATAAAAACTGTTTTATAAAGCACTCTTTTATTGATGTACTAAAAAGTAGAACTTTTTATTTAAATTATTTTCTTCTTTTTAGTCACTAATTTATAAGTCATTATTATAAATATTATGGAATCTTAAAATGATTTTTCTCTTAGATACGCTACCAGGTGGCACCACTCGTATGGAAGAAAATTAAAGTAAATTAATAGACGAACTTAAAATCAAAATTTGAAAATATTAAGAGAGTGAAATGTCATCTTCAAAGCACAACTGTACAAAATATCAGAACTCTTGTAAATCAGGGATTATATAAAAAATATAGTAAGAAATTCCATCTGCAGATACACGCAATACGTCAACCAAATTAAGAAAGTATAAAAATGTATTTTTATATGCGACGTCTTTAAGATAGAAATGAGTATTCATTTGTGAGATCAATTTTGTGTCAAACATCATTGATTACCAGGAATTTATACTTTAAAAAAATTTCTACAATAGTTTGAATGTTTTCCGATTCCCATCTGATCTTCTTTTCAATAACATTTAAATTTCACAATAAATATATGTATCCGTAAAAATTTTAAATAGTCGTTTGGATTCCTGGGATTTCGGATTATCCTGGAAATTCAGTAAAATACTCTTGATATACCAAATGCAGCAAAGTATTGACACTGGGTGGCCTGTGAAGGCGTACGGAAAGAGCATGCGGCGATTTTCACGGTGCAGTAGCAAGCAAGTTGAGGGTGAAGGGAAGACACCCGAGTTTCTTTCTGCTAATTAAGGTGCTGCATTCATTCTTAACCCCTTAAGTCTCGCGCCTGTCATATTGACGTGCATCGAATTATAGTATTTTTAGGTTTTAACCCTTTGTGGACAGGCAACTTTTTAGAACACTCAGATCAGGTTGGCGTACTTTATACGCCATCCCATTGGACAATACACGCATTTGTGGCCGAACTTCAGCCTTTGCCCTCTTCGTTAACTGGATTTCCTGCCCCTCAATCTCTAAATAGGTGAACTGCGGCGTACATTTTACGCCGTACCTCTCCGCAAAGGGTTAAACTAAAATTTAAACATTAATTAGCTTTATGATTTGACACAAAAATTACGTAGAAATCGAAAGCATCTCAAG
Source organism: Araneus ventricosus (assembly GCA_013235015.1). NCBI lineage: Eukaryota > Metazoa > Arthropoda > Arachnida > Araneae > Araneidae > Araneus > Araneus ventricosus. Next base: position 72,388 of record BGPR01003610.1, read on the forward strand.
TATTCTATGCCTTCTTAGATGAATGAAAAGGACAGCCCTTTTCCAAAACAGGAGGGGGTCGTCTTATTAGATAGCAAAGAAAATGGGACTCTTTAAGGATTAAAAACCAATTCGAATACTTCTTTTAGGTTAGGGATACACATGGGCTCTTTCCCCTTCATTTTTCAGTAAAATTTATACAGAAAACTAATAAAAAATGCTCGGTTTATCCAAAATTTCGATTCCTGGGGTTCGGAATCCCGGAAATCTGCTGTATTATGATCATATTAGATAAATAGATATTAAATTTTAAGGAAATTCAAATACGGCTATTTTTCAAATGCAATCATTGGATTAAAGATAAAAATACCTATAAAATTGCAGATAAAAATGTAATTTATGTGTGGAAGGAGCTATGTCGTCTTTTATCGTTTTCATACTTTCCAGGAAACGCATTTTGAGTACATTTATTTTTAAATGGAAAATGTGATACAGGAGCATTTTTAACTTAAATATTATTTCTCCTTCCTATTTGTATTCTTCCTTCGACAAAGGAAAAACCTTTCTGAGTTATTTTATCGATATGAAACGTGTCATTTAATCTAGTATATTTTACCTAAAGCTATATAGTGACGTTAAAATGGTCGGTAAATACACTACGTCGATCTTAAAATTAAAAAAAAAAATCTGTATTTATACTGCGATCTACTACGGAATTTACTGGGCGTGTTGAAAACTAATTAATGTTGTGTTATGCTGTTATCTTTTAATTTGTTGTACGTCGCGATTTTAGAGTATTTAAATAGAATAATACATCTATTAAAATCATTGTTCAGTCTCATGCTTTAAATAAAGGAAATTAATCGATATGTTCCTTAAACCATGATGATGATGTTAGCATGCATTATGCTACTGAAAGTATCCCTCTGCAGTCTGAAAAGATGTGCAATTTGATGTGATGGTGTTTCATTGGATAACATTTGCTCTCCGGATTGTTTTCCTCTACAACGTGTTTATTATTAACCCTCTGATACTTAAGCCCATTGGAACAGAGGGACTTCAAAATACGGGAACGCCCGAGTTAATCTTTCAAAGATAACTGAAATTCACTTCCCCCCTAGACACCGCAATGGCAGCTGACACTCTCTGAATTCTAAGAAAACTCCCCTATTACCCAAACCCTTCTAGGCACTCTAACGAAGAAAGCATTCGCTGCGGGTGTGAAATCAATCACGCTTAACGAAAGGGGGTGGAAATTTCACAGCGAAATTCGGACGGCCACCGTCTTTTGCTTGTAAAGACGTTTGGGAAGTTCCCATATCGAGAGAGTTAATACCGTAATTAGCATAACGAATCAGTGCGCTTAAATTTTTAAATCTGTTTTAACTTACTTTATGATATTATAAGTTATTTAGATAAAATATAATATTAATGATAGAATATTCGTGAATGGGATTTGTTCAACTATTGTTAAAGACTAGAAAATCACCCGTCATGGTTTGACGGATACAAATTGCCTCTTCATTCGAGAGATTTCCCGTCAAATTTGACGTGTTTAAATCGATATATATGCGAGAGAAATGTTTAACATTGATTGAAAACAAATAAAATAAACATATGTTTTATGACAAGAAATATATTTTTTATTTACATATTTCTTGATTAAAAAAACCTCTTGGTAAAAACAACATTCCGTGTGAAGTATTTTTCGTTGATTAACAATTTTGTTATAATTCAATAACCATGAAAGCTTGTCAAACGTAAGTCAAAAGTTAAAATTTCAAAGGAATTCTTTTTCGAAATTCTAACCAAAACAAAGCACGTCTCTGCTTGTGAAACGTTGCCAAAAAATATTATCAAATTATATCATTACGATTGCAATAAATAATCAGATGCATCGTGGCGTCCAAACTATATCACGCGCATGATATACCACTGACGTGATTTACTACTTTCTATTGAAAAACGGAAATTGATTTGAAATATATGATTAATATAATTTAAAATTTATCGACAACTATTGATCATAGCGAGATAAATTTTATATCAATCCATAGAAAATTTTATTTCACTATTTTAGAACTATTAAATTTGAAATTAAACGATAATTACTCTTTTAAATTTAAAATTACTGAAATTTAGGTTTTCTAACAATGAAATAATGCTGTTTAACGTCTCGCAGTGCTGTGGCGCGAGTT
>BGPR01003610.1:74574-88238 GCA_013235015.1 Araneus ventricosus
TTCCACGGTTCAAATATTCTTAAAAATTCGTAGGTTTGATTAAATGCATAAAAGTTCTGCTTATCCACTTTACAAGCTAAATTTTCGAGCCTGAAAGCTATTAGGTAAGAATAATTGGATGATCATAGGATTAAAATGAATCTTGTTTAACTTCATGGCTATAGCTAAATTCTGTTAATTCCTTAAGTGTCGCATTTTTTTGCTATCTAATAAGACGCTCCATTCTGTTTTGGAAAGGGGCTGCCGTTTTCATTCATCTAAGAAAGCATAGAATACTTAAGATGCTTATGGATTCTACGTAATTCTTGTGTCATATTACAAAGTTAATTGATGATTAGATTTTAGTTTATAAGCCTAAAAATGCGATAATTCCATGCACGTCAATATGACGGGCGTTATCATTAAAGGTTTAATCTTCCAGCAGGAGCGAGTATGCAGGAGATACGTATCGTGCAGTGTATTACATACTTATGTCGTTCTTTTATAAATTTAAGTGCAATTTTCCTATATATAAACTTTGTTTAGTATGAACCTAATAAATACAGATTACATAAATGAAACTTTCATTTATTTTGCAAAATTACACGAAATAAATTTGTAATGCAGGAAGTATACAAATGATGTGACTCGTTTAACAAATTAATAAAAAAAACTAAAAATGTTGGAACTACGGCTGTTTTTAAATAAGAGCGCATCTCAAATTTTTTCCCAGATAGGTGACGCGGCGTTACGCCGTTCTAAATTTCCCGCGAGAAAATTCCGAACACAATGGCTACCGATCAGCAGAAGCCGATGCGTGTTTTCTGGTTTCTTTTTTTAGTTCTTTCTTGAATATCGCGAAAACTCTTCAGTTTTCACACTACATGTGGATTAACAAATTAAAGAACTCAAAATTCTCTACAAATATATACTTTTGTTTTTCATCCAGTTTAACTATTTTCTCAGATAATGGCTCTAAACAATTTTTGATTTCCAATAATTTACGTCGCAAAAAGTGCTTTAGTGTAAATCTCTCATTCTGTAGCAAATTTCACAGATTTGATCATTCATTTCTTTTCTTAACAAAATCTTGAAATTGTAAAGCGATCTCTTTGACATCTTGTAGTCTTGTCCCAATTTGCCATCAACTCCTTCACGCATTTGAAAGTAGGCAAAAGGGGGAACCTTTCAACAGTTAGCATTCCTCTCCACTGGAGATGCTATTGGATCGGCTGATAGGTGGCTGATCAAGTTTCAGAAGAGAACATCTTCTGGCAATAGGATTCATTACATTTCTCAAACCATGTGCTTTGCTATGGAATGAGATCAATTTTACCACTTGCTAAGTAAAAAATGAAATTTATGTTCATTGAATTTTTCTTATTCTATATTCATCCGGATAAGTTGGATTTATTCATCAGATTGAATAAGATTTTATGCATCTAAGAATACTATTAGCAACTAGAAATTCTTGTTCTAAAGAGAGTTATAACAATTTAAACTTAATGGCAGCAAGTGGGGCACCTTTCAACAAACAACAGAGAGCACATTTCAACACTGTTAAAATGTATCCCTCATATTAAGGAAGTATTAATTTAATTGAGTAACTTTGAGACTTGGGCAAGATGCTTTGAACTTGCATAAAGAAGCATAATAAGCCAGAAGAAAAAGAGATTTCAAAGGATATGCGAGCAGTTCAAGATGCCATGTCTCTTAGAACAGCTGCAGACTTGTATGGAATGCCCTATTCTACTTTAATTTTTAGATTTAAAATAAAGTAAAATAGTTGGTCTTGATGATTATATAACTTTGGATACTTCATCCAACTGCTTTAACTCCAAGTATGCATGTCGACAAGATTTCACCTCAGATAAAAAAAGCATGCTTTGTGATTAAAAGTTCAAATATGAACTAGGGCCCGACTTACAGACAAGTATGAGACCTTGCATATGATTATTCAAAATGCCTGGACTCAAGCACTCCAAGTAGTAGAAATGAAAATATTACAGCTGCAATTCACTGCGTTAATGGTTTTATGAATTGTCGGAATAATGGGGCTATTTAAGTCAAAACTGAAAGTAGCACAAAATGACTGGAACAAACAATGAAAACAAGAATTTAAAACCAGATAACTTTTTTAGGTCACTGTATTTTTCTGTTTATTTGTTATATTTCAATAAAATGTATGTTAAATTGAGTGAAATGAGTCGTTATGTATTTGTTGAAAGATGCCCCATGCCATGCCGAAAGTGCCCCATGGGTGAGGCGCGTTTAAATAGATTTAGGCTTTAGTTGAAATGCATAATTTCACCAATTAGTTAGGATTAGGAACTCTGATACAAAGCTGAGTATATTCCTAAGATTCTGTTGTAACCAATGATGCTAAAAACTGAAATAAGAGATATATACTTTCTACAAAAATGAGGTTATACTAAAAATTGTTGAAAGGTGCCCCCCTTCTCTCAAGTCTCCCCGTAACTGTTTTGGGAATTATACTCTATGTGCTTATTTTCTACCATGAAACCATTTTTCTTCATACAACTTACCTACAGTGTCATCCGCCGCATCATCTCGGCAAACTGTTATTTCAGGAAACTTCAAGAGAAAAGACCTTTGAGATCGACTTTGCCCAGAGCATTTTACTCCTACCATCACCCTAAACAAAATGTTTGTTTTCTTCCAGCATGAGGCCAAACAAAATGTTGTCCTCACCCATTCCCAAGTGATTCTACACCAAAACTAAGAATAAAGAGAGCTCTGCTAATATTTAAACTCAAATGTTTGGCAGACGGACTCAGGAGGGAGAAGGACAGCGAAAATAAACTCAGGAGAGTAAATTAAATTTTCATTTGAAAAAAGGATGCATTTAATAATATCCCTTAAAGTCCCAGTGTTGCCTTTAAACAAAATACCCAATTTTTGCCTCTAAAATTCTTGAGAGTAAGACTGAAGCTCTAATGCGTGTTGATGCCAAGAACATGCATGCTGAAAATGTTATTGAATCAATTTAAAACATATAGATGGCAGCCTGAGTTCTGATAAAAAGTAAAAATAAATTTATGATTTTCATTTGAGGCTACATCGTTTTAGCTTCGTTTGTACGCTTGAGAATACCATATATTTTATTCGATAATGTCTAAGAAATTCCTTCTCTATATTATTAGCTTTTAAGAATCATCTGTTTGATATTATAGAATTTTAGCAAGGGATTATTTTTTCAATTAAAGCCCAGTCTTGCAGATAGCTTCAAACTAGCCATAAACCATACTTAAAACAAAATAGGATTTTTAAAAGTATTTTTCCCATTTTTTATTCAAGAAATGAAAGTCAAAAAAGATTTTGAAATCATTTAAAAAAATTGGGCCTTTAAGGGTTAAAACAACAGCATGAATTTTTATGCTGATATAATGTAGAATTTCACCTATTGTATATAGCTTTAAGCATTTCTAACAATTATTTTCTTATTGAAAGCTTGTAAAGGAATTCAGGGTGTTTAAATAATTATAACAAAGAACATCATTTTAATAAACTGTAAAAGGAATTAATGGGAAATTCAAATTTATCGACATTAAGACCACATCTGTAAACGCCTTTAAAATTCTTTCAAAATAATTTAATGCGATTAAATCCTCTAAAGAAATACCGTTAAAATCTCGAAAACCTAAATTTAAGACATAATATACTCTTGATACCAGAGCAAATGACTTGATAAGAGTTTTCAAATATCAAGGAATGGGGTATTATTTTTATATAGAGAAAATGAACTCAAGGTAGACAATTTTTAAAAACTCACTTTTATAAGTGTAAGAAAATGTAGATTTTTTTTATTTTAATTATTTTAAACCCTTTTGCCTTGATACGATAAATTTTATGGAATCTCGAAATGAATTTTTTTCTCATATTCACTACCATGCAACTCTAATTGTATGGAATCAAAATTTGAATAAATAGATTAAGTACGAGCATCTATTTACTATGTTTACTTTGTAACGGCGTCCTTTCTTTTGTTCCACAACTTTTATAAGAGGTAAGATTTTAAGACCTTCTTTTCATACTTTGTTTAAAAGACTGTTTTTAATTTCTTCTTCGTGGATAAATGTTTTTCTTTCCAATATATTCCGGAATGGTTTCAGGCCTTAGAGGAAATTAATATTAAATTCAGACCTTAAAGTCTTTTTCCTCTGCAGAAAACCTATTCTAGTTTTGAATCTGCATGGATGGAAGGCCTCTGATGAAGTCATCCACCGTATCCTTACTTTTTATCGTTGTCTGCTATTATTTTTGTGTGTTTAACTCTTCCACAAATAAAAATTCCCTTTATTAGTATTTTTATTTATCTAAAAATACTAAAATAGTGTAATGTCATCGAACACAAAAGTGAAGAAAATTTGAAGATTCTAGCACATCAGGAAGCGAATCAGAATTTGATTACAAAATTCCATCTTTACAAACCTGAAACAAGTAAATGTTTATTAAGATAGAAACGAATAAAACTGGATGGTATGGAATAAAATTGGTTGGAATTCAATAAACTGGATGGAATTCAATAAAATCGGATGGAATTGAAACTAAACAGAAGTGTATTAAAGAAACGATCAGAACCCGTAACGAAAAGAACGATAACTTCATGTTGCCGAAGTCAATGGAAAGCTAGGACGAACAATGTTTTTGAAGTATTTAATAATAGTAATATAAAAAAGAGAATACAATTTGACTTGCCAGATATTGGAATTAATTAATGATGTTAGGTTAAAATGCCTCGACAAGCTAAAATATTTAAAACTCTAAGAAATGATTTACCTGTGTGATCAAAGAAAACTCCTATTGAGGTCACTTTGAATTCCAAGTTTCCTATTCTATAAGTTACGCGGAGAAAGCTGACGTTTCATACTACTCATGTAATCTCTCATACCACTTTCTTTTGCTAATTCTTACGTTTTTTAATAATGTTTAACAACATTGTATGGGATAAAATTTTTTCGAAGGCCATGAAAAGCAAAGATGTTCAATGCTTTTGAAATATGTAATATTTATTATATAAAAAATTAGGATTTAATTTAACATGTCAGGATGTTGCAATACTTTCATGACTGACTTTCATGATAAAATGTCTCAAAAACCTAAAATATTTAAATCTCGAAAAATTTTTTATGCGGCGTGATTATCAAAGGAAATTCCTAATCTGGTTATTCTTAATTTCAAATTTTCTGTACTGAAAGTTACATAAAAAGATCTTTCTTAATTTTTTTTATTAATTTTCGTTTTGTACTTAAAATTATATTATATCATTTCCATACTAGGAGGGTTTTTCAATAAAGAATCTTTTAAAGGTGATTAAAAAAGCAAGAAAAATAAAATTAATATTGCATGTGTAGCGGGATGCGTGAAGAGTATATGGTGCAAATTTCACGGTTATGATATCACTGCTGTAGTCTTGGCAACCGGCCAAGTGAGTGCACAGCAATGACGCGTTATTTCTCTTTCGCCAAAGCCAAAAAATGGATTCGAACAACACTGTGTATTGAAATTTTGTTTTCGCTTTAAACAAACGACAGTTGAAGCCTGCGTGATGCTGCAGGAAGCTTATGGGGAATCTGTTCTTCCCTACAGCACAGTCAGAAGATGGCTTAAAATGTTTAGAAAGGGAAGGCAAACAATATCAAACGAGTGTGAATTCGGCGCTCCAGCGACTGCTCTAACGGAATTAAACATCAACACCGCTGCTGTGATACTGAGAGAAGACCGTCAAATCACATTAAGAATGGCTTATCAAAAAACTGAACATTCGTTGGGCTAATGCAAGGTCCATGATAACGCAAGGTCCCACAATGCCAAAGCCGTTGTTGAGTTTCTTTCAAAACTGAACGCCACGTGCGTTCTTCATTCTCCTTATACCCTGATTTAGCACCAAGTGATTTTTCTTCTTTTCCCAAATTTTAAGAAACATCTCCAGAGAAAACATTTTTCGTCGTCAGATACAGTGATGAAAGCTACGGAGGCTATTTTGAAAGACCAGTCGAAAAATGTATCTCTGTATGTGTTTGAAGACTGGAAGAAAGATGTGATAAGTGCATTGTATGTAATAGGGAGAATTTTGAGAAATACCATCAAAGTTTAGAGGATTAGTACCGATAATATAACTTTTATTAATTTATGATAATGCTTTATTGAACAGCCTACGTATGAACCCCAATGAAAAAAAACGACTCTTTATTAAATTTTACATAAAATTGCACCAAAAAATTAATATGTACCATACTAATTTTTTTCCAAATAAATCGAAAACCAAAGAATTAATTAAAGATTAATTCTCGAATGCTTTGTTACGAGCTGATAGATGAATAAACTAAAGATATTTACAAACGGAAAGATATTTTAAATTTACATTTAAATGTTTATCAAGGAAATGAGTAAATTACTCAACATGCTCCTGAAATGAGTTGTCGTATAGGAAATTACTAAAAATGGGTTCTAATAGTAAAAAAATAACGCACATTAACTGTTATAAAAAACTAATTCTAGGAATGTTTATGGGGAATTTCGATGCCTAATGAAAGTGTGATTAAAATATTCATAGTCTCGAAATCGTAAAGTTCGATGAAAGGAAATTTAACAGCTATTCACATAATTAATACTATTTTGTCGTTTAAATGAACGGTTTTTAACTTTTTCAGAATTAGAAAAAAAATTCTCCTATTTTTCTAATGAAAAGGAAAGTCTTCATTAGCGCATTTGTTTTGAGTCACTTCTTGCTTTTTAACGTTTCGCTTAGTTTTAAAAGGAATTATTTAAGAACTTTATCTTTTTAAAGCGGTAGAAATAATTATATTTAAGAATTGCTAAATTTTAAATTTGGAAGTTCTTAATTAAACGATGAAAACTTGTTACGATAGATAATATCGTGAGCTTACAGTGAAAAACAGCTAAGTTCATTTTTGTTAAAATTTGCATTTCATCATTTAGTCCAAACCTGCTGTTTTCTTCATATGGAAAAACCTCCAAGTTCGAAACTTGCACGCAGAAAATAGGGTACTAATCCTATGTTCCTCAACCTTTCAGTATTTGCGACCCAATTTTCAATCATAATTTTCATCGCGTCCCTCCCATTCTCATACAATAACGATGTACACAAAAATGATGTATTTTTGGTATTTGTTTTGAGGGTGTTTCTCAGCTTAATATAAAAAAAGATCTTAGAATGTCTATTTCTAATATTAAACCTTCCTTCGAATAACTTTGCTCTACAAGACAGGCCCAAGGGAGTCACTAATAATTATTAAATTTCATTTTTTAATTTGGCATTCGCAAGTTAATTATTAAATACATTCTGCAGTGCTGATAAAATCCTATTTGTAAGCGTATTATAGTAGTGTAAATGTGTATTTTATTTTTTATTATGGCAGAATGTATTTTACTTTTCTTTCAGTAAATTAATCAACTTTTTTAATAATATTTTCTTCTCGATATGCTCTTGCCCTCCATTTAGCGTTATCACGCCCCACAGATTGAGAATCGCTGCGCTAGTCCAAATTCAAGTCCAAAACTAGAAGTTTAAATTCAAGTCACAAACTAGAAGTCCAAATTCAAAAAAGTCACAAACTAGAAGTCCAAATTCAAGTCACAAACTAGAAACCCAAACTCAAGTCACGAACTAGAAGTCCAAATTCAAAAGTCACAAACTAGAAGTCCAAATTCAAGTCACAAACTAGAATGTTTGGACTGGAAAATAAAATCGACTTTTCTCAAAATAAAGGTTTGTGGACTTTCCTTGTACTCCAACGATATGTGTACTAGGAGCAAAAGGTGTGAACATCTGAATAATTAGCATTATTTTTCTATGTTTCAGGAGAATAAAATTTAATGATACGTTTTTATGGCAGAATTTGCAAAATATTTTACTTTAACGACAAATTTTAAATGCTTGTTCCTTGGCTTTGCTTTCCTTTATCTGTTCTTTCCCCATTAAAGCGTTTACTACGTGAATGCTTTGAAACCAATTGCAGTAAATTTTTATCTGGTTTCTGGCAAAATTATAGGAACAATGTCACAATGAAACTATCACATATTTTTCTTTTTATTTCGTTAAATTAAACTAGGTTAAATTAACTTCCTTGCTTTAACATTAGAAGCCATTGTAATAAGCAATGTTTTTTGAAAGAAGTTATTACTGGTGATATGCTTTTTGGAATAATTTGAATGGATGAGAAAAAAGAAAACTTATATGACGTTATATTCACATAATTTGATGTGACAACAGCTTTCATCTAACATCTTACACTGTGTTTATTTTTTAAAAATTTGTGCATAATATTTGAATAGAAAGAATTCTTTACCGTTCTTTTTTGGCTGGTATAATGCAAAAGAAGAAGACAGAATATGAAAATTTAATAATAGAAAGTTGAATTGTCTTCTCTCTTTTATTCTCTTAATTATTATTATTATTTTTACTATTATTCTCTACTTATTAAGCAGCAACAGACTATTATGAATTAATAAATTATTATGGCACTTCTAAGTTTTTGTTATGCAATTGTATTTGCAATGCTACTTTTCTCTAGTATTAGCAATGTCTGGAGGTAAAGAACCCAGAGTCCAAGCACTCAGTTAACCACAGCACATCAACAAGTTTTAACTTTACAATCCTTATTTATTTGAAAGATAAAAGTAAAACTCTTAATATAGCTCTTACACTACATCATATCACAAACTGCATTCTTCTAGACATGGAGGATTTTCAAATGCACTGATGTAGATCATAAAGTTTTGTATTTTATATTAAAGCTCCCAGGTCTCAAATTGAAAAAAGTAAGCTCCTCTAAAAATGTTTTAATGGAGAATTGTTTAACAGATATTAAGGATTTAAGTCACATAAATAGTAGTTCAGAGTTTTAATGAAACAACAGGAAAAAAATGTATTTTTAATTTTAATGCTTCTAAAAATAGCGAGATAAATTTATATCAAATAATACAAATTTTGAAAGCTTTATTTCTTCAGAGAGATTCAAAACTAATCCATGCGATTAGTTTTTCCTTAAAAGCTTTTAAATTTGTGACTAACGCTAATTTAAATTTCACAGCAAAGATTATATTAATAAGTACAATCTTAATTATTTGTAAAACATTTTTATTAACTCAAGATAAAAGAAATATTGTAAAAAGAACCTTTACTTTTTTTTAGTGGTTTTTTTTATCAAAATGAGAATTACATTTCATTAAATAAGAGCCATATCTTTCGATGAGAATTAATGTAGGAAGTGTTTGAATTATTTGAAGATTACCGTCAACTTCATAGCTAATTGTAAAACCAAAAGGGCATTAATTATTATTTTGTTTTCTGGAGCAGCAGCGTTGCCTATGTAACCAAATAAAAGTCTTATTAATTTAATTATTGTTATTCTACGATAAAGACTTTACAGCAGCTCTTAAGAAATTTTACGCTATGCAAGCTAGAACTGTTTACTTTTCATTAAATCTGCGATATGTAAATGAGATGAAATAATTTGCTTTAATGAAATTTTCATTGATAATAGCTCTTAAGAATAGCTTTTTGGTGAACAAAAACCTCCACTTCTTCCTATAGTTATTTTCACATTGATTACATCTCTGAAAAATTCTTCATCGCCTTAGTAATAAATTTTTAAAGAGAAGTTTTCCTTCAAAAAAAATACATTGGTTGCACTAAGAAAATGGATCGCATATTAATAAAGATATTATTTATTTTTACTGGGATAACTTTATACAGGGTTCCCACTTATATCCGTTAGACTCCCCTTAACTTCTAAACGGTGACAGCTTAGGCCATAAAGTTGGTGTCTAGGTATAGTAAAAAAGCAAAGCGCTATTCGATGAGACAACTTACAACGCCATCTATCGGCAAACTTTAGAATTACCGGTCTTATCTCTAAAACGGTACAAGAATCGGGAAAAATTCAATTGCGTAATTGCGTAGAGAAAGAAAAATTGGTCTAGTTTAATTTAGTTATATTAAAGTCCCGTTTTGAAACATCTCGAGAGCTAATTTGGGGTGGACATGGTAAGTTTCAACCGGCGTTAAATGACGAGGACAGCATTGGCATTTCCCTCCCCGAAATTCCACACCACACCATTGGGAGGGCGTATGACCCACGTCAGATTTAACATACGAGAAAGCAAAGAAAACACTTTAGCACCAGCTTTCTCAATTTTTTGAAATTTCAAAGAGGAAGAAAATAGTCAACTTTTCTCAACCACTAACAAATATTTTTGATTTCTTTCACATCTGGTAGGACTATAGGGTTTCATGTTCTTGTCAGAAATTTAAAAAATTCAGAAATATTTGTTATTGGTTGCGGAATTGTGTATTTTCTTCCTTTTTGAAATTTCAGAAAATTGAGATAGGCGATGTTGCTTGTTAAGCGTCGATATTCTATTCCCCCCCCCCCGCGAAAGTCTGTTTTGGCAACGGTTATTTGAAGTTCGATGTTGCAAACTGGTGTTTTTAATAACAGTCTTTTATGTACCTAAAAGGTCGTGGTGGCCTAGTGTTAAGATCTCGGCTTTAGGGCCGGAGGGTACCAGGTTCGAGACCTGATTCCACTGAAGATCTGCCGCATGGAGCCTGTTGAACGTTAAATCATAGGTAGTGGCCAACCGTCCTCCCTTTGGAGTGGTGCGGAAGTTTGGAGAGGGGCTGCCAACTCAGGTGTCGCCCTCGTCATCTGACCGCAGCACAAAATTTTGAGGTCCGTCCCAAAATAGCCCTAGTGTTGCTTCAAAACGGGACGTTTGTATAATTAAACTTATGTATCTAAAAATTCAATCTCTGACAGGGCGCTGACCTTCATCATTAGGTTTGATATTTTGTTTTAACATTTCTGTCTTTAACTGTTGTTGTCATAGATTCTATTCAGGGTATCAATCGGCTTTCCGTACTTGAGTTCATGAAATCCTCAAATGAAAGAAGAAGCTAATGCATGATAAAGTAATCTAACACTTTTTTGGGAGATTACAAGTTGTAATGACAGTGCAACCATAAGGAACAACTCCGCGCTGCCTCAGCGTTCGGGATGAAGCGAATGAGACGACCACCGCGAATAACAAATTCGGGCTCTGTGGTCGGCTCATTGCAATCCCCATTGCGAACGACACATGCGAATACTCCTGAGACAGAGGAAGAACGCGTCATCAGTAATGGCCCATAAGAACAAGAGAACCATTATTGTACTCAGCAGAAAAGAGGAAACTGGCTACGACAACTTCCTACGTATGGACGAGTTTTCTGTTTTGTTTATTTTGAGCAATACAAAACTTCCGTTCCTGAGACCGATTTAAGTGAAATGTTCGTCAAAGTGAAACCGGAAGTGGATCCTCGGTACTGATGTTCCACACAGAAGCACGCACGCACACCCACACATGTACGCACACGCACATGCACGCACACACACATGCACACACACACACACACACACACGCACAAATCTCATCCATACGGCGACTTTTCATCCTCATATTTGAGGTCTCCCCCTCCATGGAATGAAGTATAGGGCTGTTTTCATCATTTGCATTATTGAGAAAGAGTTGAAATCATGCTACGGCAAACTTTCTAGCTGTACGGAAAATTCTCATCCCATGTTTAAGATACCCCCTCTCATCTGTATTATTAAGGAAGCGTTAAAATCCTGAACAATGCATAATTAATTCTGTGTTGTTCTTCCGTGGAAAAGAGTACCATTTTTTCCCTTAAAAAAGTTAATGCTAAAATAAATTTTCGTGAAGGCCGAATCATTAAAATTAAATTGTCTGCAATTGAAAAAATATCAGTTTAGATTTTTATTTTTATCCCTGTTCATGACAGCCAACTGTGATTATTTTAACAGTGTTGCTGTTGTGTCGCTTTAAAAATATGCATTGTTCACCAGAATGAACATGAATAGAATGCTGTTTCTTCTTACATGGAATTCTTTTATATCTTAAAAAAGTAACTATTCAAAATTTCTTAACATTTTAACATTTGTCAAATTTATTCTTAGATTTGCCGAAACAAAATAAGAGTTTACTTACTGACAGTAATTTAAATTAAGCTAAATGAAATCAACATAAGGTCGTGATGCATAATAAAAAGGAAACTAACGGTAAATATTGCGAAAACGTAGGAACTAACATGCTAACTCAAATAAGAGGACAAGGATCCTTGACAACAGCAAAAGTAAAATCCACTACATGGAACAAAAGAATAAGTAAACCAAAAGGAATTGCATACGGACAGCTTAATGGAACCGAATGTCCTTTCAAATATTTACACATTAATCTATTTGCTATAAATGTGTTACAAGTGTTTCTAGGACAAGAAAGGGAGTCTTTGTTTTCAGGCATATGTTTTGTTTTATATTTAATTTACCAACCAAGTAACATCTGAAACCACTAGAAAAATATCTCCGGAAGGTATTATTGAACAGTTGTAACTGCATTGCGTACTGCTAAAAGATGCAAGTATCATAAAATCTGAGTTAAATTCGAAAATATTGAAAACTTTCCGATTCAAAAATAAGAAAACTATCATAAGTTTTTGGATTATTTATATTTTTCAAGATTATCGATTTTCTTTTCTTCCAAAACCTTATAAAGCGCTACGGGTTTTAAATATAGTTTACAAACATTCTAAACTTAAATCAAAATTCCAAAATTATTGCGCCACATTAGTAAAAATAGATACAGTATGGGAATTTAATTATTAATTCTAGGATCGAAGGATGTTTAAAGACATTATGATTACCATTCGCTAAACGTTATTAAAGATGGATATCTTATAGCCTTATCTTATAACTCATCTTAACCTATAACTTATAACCTTAATATATCATCGTTAAAGACATACACATGGTTTCCTGTATGAATGCAATTTATTTTTACAAATACATGAACAAAATCAGTACTCGCTATGGATATCACTAAGCATTTAAAATTCAACACTTTGATATAATATTAGAAATTAAAAATCTCTGATATATAATAATTAAGTTTAAAATCATCAGTAAAAAACGCACATACGGCAGATAAAGGATTATAAATAACCACTGTGAAGAATATTCCTCCAAACTCCTTATTAAAATTCAAATTAAGGAACTTAGTTTTTTCTCATGTTTTCATCAATATGTAATAGATCCTTTTTCATTCAATGCCTGCTTTTACATACCATGAAAATATCCTTGATAGAAAGAGAGACTACAAACTGAAAATCACAAGGAAAAATTATTTCCCTCTCTGAAAAATATCCATGAGACTCCATAATGAGCATTATAAGAAAATTCCTTACATTCTCTGCAAATTTTGATTGAAAGCTTTTAAATTTGAATCTAAAAGCCTGGCTTTTCCCATGACATAATCATTTACAAAACAAACAGCTTTCCCGTTTTTGTTGCCATCATAGATACTTTTTTTACACGTCATGCATGCAGGCATCCAATAAATGAGACGGCATACCTTATGAGAGGACGATCGCTCAAAATTGGGCTCCCATGCTCCGACACTTGTCTCCGAAAATAATCTCGGATGAATGCTCGCAGGTCTGGTCTCCCGGACAGACGGATAAAGGGCGACCGCGCGGTGCGTGTGGTGTAGAGTGAATGAGGATTCCACACGGAAGTGGCGGGCATCAGGGGCGCCACGCCGCTCCGCAGGGATGAAGTAGAAAAGATAGAGGCGTTGGA
>BGPR01003610.1:100745-115589 GCA_013235015.1 Araneus ventricosus
AATGAAATAACATTTGATTAACACAAAAATTTGCACTGTTTATTCTTTTCTGATGTTTAATTCAATCGTAATTTCTACTTTTGGAAAACAATCAGCTGGAAAGCATTAAAAGGGCCGAAGAAAAGCTACAGTTTCCATTAAAACTGAAAACATCATAAACCTCTCTATGTTTAAATCCATTGTGTAATAGCTGTAAATAGGCGCGAAGGAGAAATAACTACAAAAAACATTAGTATAATTATAATTTTTTTTTAATATTTTAATATATAAACAGGTAAAAAATACTAATTAGTATAGCAATAAATGGTTATTTATTATCGTATTGCTTATATTTTCAATTGCTTTCATTTTTAAGATTAAAATCTAAAAGTTCAATTAAGGTATCCGACTGTGTTCGGAGATATTTTTTTGAAAAATAACTTATATATATTTTTTAATGTTATTTTTAAACTGCAATGTTTTAAAACTATGAAAATATTGTAAAATTGGACTTTCAAAATAATATTTTTTTAAAAAAAACTGAGAAATTTGAAGAAAAATGACTAAAATGTTTGCCTTACGCTAACAGCCATAGACAAAATCATATTCTAAATATACATACATCCTTGTAGTAGTACCTTTTTATGACAATTATCTGTGTTATGCTCTAAAATATTTCTTGTACTTCAAAATCGTTTTGAGATATAGCTGAACATAGTTACTAAACTGGTAATTTTTCATAAAAAATGCTTTTCGTTTTTATTTAAGCACTTAAAAATAATACTTGATTTTAAAATTGACCTTAGTTTTTAGAGGAAAATCTCCAGTATATTACAGAAAACAATCTCAGAAAATTTCATATCAATATTTGTATAACTTTTTGAGAAATCATTGTTACGGTCGACAGTTTTCCTCAAAAATATCATTTGTCAAAAATCACATTTAAAGTTTTCATGCAACATAAAGTAATACTTATAGTTCAGTAATACAACAGCTGTAACTCCATTTGTAATTCACATAGAGTGAAAAGTTAGACAGTTTTAGAAAGCTGATTAAACAGGTTTCAAAATTAAGTCATAAAAATATTTTTGATTATTTCATCGAAAACGACGATTTTAAGCCAGTCGGATACCTTAATGTATTCACCCAATGCATATTAAAGAGTTGTTTACTGCATTTATCCATGGAGGAAATTATATTACCATATTTCGCTCAAATTACAATTTATTTCTAAAATTAGGAGTTTAGTATTCTTTTCGGATGAATATTTTCTGCTTAAACGATGCCACAATTCAAGGAATCAGACAAGGAAATTCATGGAATCCGGAAAATGGATCCCTGCTTTTTTATAAATAATATAAATGTAAATTATCAACTGATTGTGATACTTTTCTCATAAACAAACAGCCAAAATATTTAACAGAAAATTTCATTTATAGATTTAAAAATAGAACCTGCAGAAAAGATAAAATTTCCATTCGTCGGAGATAGATTACCACGTTATTTTATTCGCAGTAAGTATAGATTAAACTGGTGATTTCTTTCCGGCTGAAATGTTTACGAAATCATTTTGTGCTTTGGAAATAAATATTTTTATCACTGAAAGACTCTTCAATCATAGATATATGGAAGAAAAAGTTATTTATATCACCGCTCTCAAGATTTACAGAAGGATGCGAATATAGTTTTATTAAATTTTGTAGCTTCGACCACAATAAAGAAAATATGCTGATTTATCTTTGAGAAAAGATTTTATTGCGATACCTGTTGTTACTACGTAAAAATTCGCATATATTTATGTACAACATTGGTAAATTTTTGATAATTCACAAAAATCATGTATTAAAATTTGAAGTTAACAATGAATGATTCTTAATTGAAATCTTACAATTATTATAATTTCTGAATATGGTGAATTTGGCTAAACCATTTAACGCCTCTATAACACGGTTCTGTCTTCTATCCAAATTATGTTAATCAAGGTAGTATAGTGTAAAACCCCATGCTATATGATTATATGAGTATTTCTTAAATCGAGTTTTCTGAAAATCCAATTTATAGTATAATAAGACATTGTTACAAAATAATTTATTTAAACTGTAGTAATAGAAGTTATGAATTTTGCACCGTGTTACATCTAAACCATGCTGTCAGAATGCAATGACAGCGGAAGATTGATGACGCAGATTATTTTCAAACCCTTTAAAAATATTTAAAAGAATGCCATCTAAGCTATAGTTTGGTTTATAACAGTTTTTATTTTTCAGTTACTGTTTGCTCAGGTTTTAAATTATCTTCTAATGTCACAAAGACTAAATTTTAAAAAAATGGCTTATGTATATGAACAATGGATATAGGACCACTTTTTCTTTTTTCCGAAGAGAATATTCAAATTTTCCTATTCAAAAATACTCTAAAAACCGTAGAATTCATACATCCGAGAACAGAATATGCATTATTGATAATCAAATTGGAATACATTAAAATAGCAATCTAGTAACGAAATTTAAGAATATGAAAATAAAGTCAACTATATGTATTGCTAAAGTGAGAGTTCTCATTATAAAATAAAATATACCAATTCAAAGAAATGTTTGGAAATCGTTAAAATGAACCAATCTCAATTGTAAATAAAATAATGACTGGCAATTTGAATCCTTTAATATCCAAAAATTCTAGGCTTTCATTCATCGTCTTCCTCTTATACATATAGACGAATGCATAGCTCTATGCATAATTCTTTATGAAAATTTATCTGTTGAAAAATGAAAAAAATATTGAAATATTCGATAAAATTAGAATTATCTAATTAATTTCGATAAGAAAGATCTAATTATTATTTCTAAGGAGGGAAAGGAGCAAATGTAGACACTTGGTTGAAGGAATTTCTGGTAAGGGATTGGCTGATGCCGATTTTGTATGTAATGATAAATTAAAAATAAGAAGAGATCAAAAGTATGTATAAATCAAATCCCCATGTTATAAAAATAATATTTCATTCCCAGTATTTAAGAAAGAAATATCACCTCTTTACCCTTACAGCTATGAAGCACTAGATCGCCATCAAAACAAAAATAATAATAACACTATTCAATTTTTGGGAAAAAAATGAAAGAAGAAATTGTTTCAATGCAATTTCCTTTTACTCATATTCCTGTTAAAGCACCAGTTCTACCACATGTGGACTTTAGTTCGTCTTGATAATTGAAAAGAGAACGAATATTTGCAGACATAAAATTACACAGGCTACATTTAACTTTTTGTCTGGGGCTTACATAGATTTATGTAAATTATATAATATTCGTCTTGCTGATTTCGGAAATAATATCGAATTTTCTGCATCACTTAAGGATTTTTTACAATTGTAAAACTAATGATTTAGACTTTGAGACTTTAAAAGTTACAAATCACGCATTATTGAAATAAAATTTACTTACAAAAATACTTTAATAAATCAAATAAATAATAATGAAGTCAGATATATATCTAAAAAGAAATTAGATTATAAAAATTAGACAAATTTATTACTTTTATTCCTTTTAAAGGAACGCTTGTGTCCTTTAGATTTTGACACTTGCCCAATCTCTCTTTTTAAACCCTAAGAGTATTATGCATTTTATATCTTGGCGAAATATCTCACCCCCTTCCTAATTCAACGTATCAAGATTTCCAGAAAATATTCAAGATGGTACTGCAAAAAGTGTATTTTTAAGCTTACGTTACAGCCAAGTTCTTTAAAGTCTTGTAACATTTTTTGTACTATTGTATAGTTAGGATCCTTGTAATTAAAAATAAAAACCATTTTTGACTGATGTCTGTGAAACTAACCAATGCTTTTTTCTAGATAGATTTCATTTTTACCTCAAATTTTATATCCTTCATTAGTCATCTTATATCCGTGCTGACGAAGACGCCTTTTTTATTTTACCTATCTATAAATGTGGAAAAATACCAATTAAGTATCGAAAGCCATGATCATTTTTATTCCAATCTTCAAGCTCTAATTTTATGCTCAACTGGTAAGAGAACTTGTTTTGCATCTACTAAATTCTAACGAACTACATTTTTTAGCCCCAGATTTAAATTTTTCTTAGGCACCTTGTATAGGACACCTTGCTAGTCTCATAATATGACGTCGCTTAACATCAACACCAAATATCTCATTTTTTTGAAATTTCAAAGAGGAAGGTTCATATGAATTTTTCGCAACTAATACCAAGATTTCTGAATTTTTTAAACATCTGCTATGAACATGAGACCACATGTTCTAAGCGGACAAGAAAACAAATTTCAAAATACTCGTTATTGGTTGCGACAAATTCATTTGAATCTTCCCCTTTGAAATTTCAAAAAATTGAGATAAAGGTTTTGGCTTGCTAAGCGACGATGATTAAAATTTTAAAAGCCCCACAAAATTTCCATTTAAAATTTTGATATTTCATTTTATTGAGGGGAAAATCAAGGTTTTCTTATGATTCTTTCGAATTTCCTGAATGAGCTACAGTAATTGAAGCCAGAAATTTTTAATTTTACATCAAGACACCTTTTAAGTATCTTTTACTAGAATCAATAAACTCTACTGAGATAAATCCTGATCAGTGGTGCAAGATAAATTAGCTGCAAGTCCAGAAATATCTATAAAATTACAGGCGATTCTTCTTGAGAAAAATGCATGGTAAATTCTTTTTCTCGATTTCTGTACCAAGAAACATTGTTCCTGTAGCAAGTAAAGTTCTATTTTTCAGTCGGGACACTAAATCTTCAGCACTTTCTTTTGAAAGATTTAAATTGAGTCCTAAATTATTTAACTCACCTTGTGCAAATTTTTATGCTTTCATATTTGTTTCTGGGTTTGCGTACAAGTACAGTTTTATCTTACGATTTTATTTCTTTTAGTTTAATAATGTATTTCATATGTATTTTTGTCATTTTACTCAGAAATTAATTTCATATTCTAATAGAAATGTACATTATTAGATAATATAGTCGTTTAACAAGCAACATCACCTATCTCAGTTTCCCAGGTTTCACAGGAAAAACTGAATTATTAGCAACCAATAGCGAATATGGACGATTTTTTTTTCACATCTGGTATGAACATGAGACTCTATATATGTTTCAACTACGAAGTGTTAAAAAAATTAGAAAATTTTAAATTTCTTGAGATAGGTGGTGTTAGCCAATCAGACCACTGAGATAGGCAGAGTTGAACGAAGCGTAAATAAGGTGAAATCAAATGAGAAAAGTGACTCAATTTTGCCTCAATATAATCTTTTATTGAAAAGAAAAGATACTTTTTGAAAACAAAAAAGTTGGCTGTAGGTGCTTCAAAAAATAATTGGTAATGAGACATGAAAATTAAAGAGATGATCAATTAACTTTTTGACAAAATCGGTGCATTCAGTCTTGATATTCAGTTGAAGAAGGTTCAAGCTCACTTCTCAGAATTTATGTTAACCATAAAGTATCCGTTTCCTAACTTATTTCTTCGATTAAAATATTCATTTTTTGATTGCATTTGTTTATATATATATATATATATATATATATATATATATATAAACAAATAAGAAACAATCATAACGGAATTGTAAAAGCGACATAATCAACATAAACATTCATAATTCACAAAATGTCAAGAAAAAAATCTGAGGAAAGGAAGGGCAATGTTTTTAGCCTTCTGCTAGCACTGTTTGCAGAAAACATTATGATTTCTCTAATTTTTTAGCGGTTCGTATAGATTTCACTTATTTACCCCTGATGAGCATCTATACGCTTTTAACGATAAACTGCAGTCTTTCCATTTAATTTCAACATTGATTGATTTTCATGACATTAATATTTTCCACAAATCTTCTTGAATTTCAGCATTATTGGGCATTCGTTGCGTTTGTGTTTTATAGTAATTTACATTATTTTATATTATCTTCCCCTTTTGTTTATTTTCTCCCTATAAGAACTCTGCATTTTCTTTCCGAAGATTTTTTTTTCTTGACATTTTATGACTTATGAATGTTTATGTTGATTATGTTGCTTTTACAATTCTGTTACGATTGTTTCTTATTTGTTTTATTTCACTGAATGTTGATGTCGCTTCTCTTAGCGCACACTATATTCGGTTATGCTTCTTACCTTCGGGCTTTTTTTACTCTATGAAATTATGCCCTATAAATCTCTAGATTATGGCAAGATGGGTTCACTCATTGCAGAGGAGCCCTGCGCTCGGTACTTGGTTGGTTCGGGGGGCCACCTTGGATCGTTATCACGTAACCCCATTGTTCCACTTTTTTCGTGTAATGTGAAAAAAACTATTTCTATTGGTTTTAAAATAAGAAAATGTAATGACTCAAGATGTAAAACATGCCCGCTTTTTTACCCAAATCTTGTTTCCTCAGACACTTCAACTAATTTTGGATGTAAAATGTTTAATGCTATATATTACCTAAAATGTGGTTTATGTGACATGGGATATGTAGGACAAACCAGCAGTTCCCTTAACATTAGGATTAATTCATATCTTTCCGATATTAAACATTATAATAACAAAGAAAAATTCAACATAGAATTCATCCACTTCCAGAAGCACGATTTCAGCAAAGTCTGCCTATATGTAGTCAGCTGACTTTATCTTGAAAAAAATTTTAGGTAATTTCGAGCAACCCTTTCTACTTACTCGATTCCAGTTTGAACTACAAAAGGAATTCATAGCCGTAGCTTCGGTGCGGATGATTCCAGACGCGACCTTGGTTGTATACGCGTTTTTGTTTCTATATCTTAGGCATTAAAATATTGCTAAAAATGTATTAAATGTTTTATGTGTATTATGTAGAAGTATATGCTCGAAAAACTTAAATGCTTAAATAAACATAAAATCTTCTCAAAGATTTTTTTCTCTTGAAAAAGTCAGATCATGTTGAAAAGGAATGAAATTCTTTTCCAGCATTTCCAGAAAAAGAAATACAGTTTTATGTATATAACAAGAAATTTTAATTTAAAAGTGTTTTATCGTGTACATTATAAACAAATGTTTTTGACAAAATAAATTTAGGAAACATTCGATTTTTCTTCACACACAGAACATACTTTTGGCTACAAGTTTGAAAAGATCAGTAATGTAGTTATTTTTTAAATAGGAAATCAATTTCGTATAAATATACAATCCCAATAGAATACATCTTGGAAAATAATTGTATCCTGTAAAACATTCAAGAACTCATTTTAATACTTTAAAAATTTTCTATATTATATATATTGTATGGTATAGAATATCTATATGGTATGCATTAAAATTGTTAGAAAAATGTGTAAATTTGAATACATACGATATCTTACATTATGTAAAGCTTAAAAAGCTTTGGAAATCGGAACAAAAGATTTTAAAAATAAAACTATTGTTTTTATGCATGAAAAATAATAAAAAGATGAAATATTTTAATGGTCTTTTAATTTCAGAGTAATATCCTTCATGAATATAGAATTATGCGCACAATAACAAACGAAGAATTTAATTTCGAACTGAAATTCCTTGGAAAATATATCTGTCTATTCAAATATGCTTATATGTGGTGTTTTCAATATATTTCATCTTTATCAACTGCTGGTTTATAGGATGTTTTTCTTATGCAGCTGATTGAACTGTGTGGTACCATGGAAATCTTTCTATTAATTCTTGCATTCTGGATAATGTTCCGTCCTCAATACATAATAGACGAAAAATATACGGGAGGGAATGATATCCAGTAATATATACTGAATAGTGCACAAATATTTTCCAACTCTTATAGGAATATTACTTTCTTAGAAATAAGGAAATAGAGTCTAGGAAATAGAAATGAAAAGAGATACACATTTTCTACTTAAAGTTGCTCCATCGTTATTTGTATTTTACATATAGGTCGCATTTTATTGCCCAATGTTAAGAAAGGAAATGTTTACAGCTTCTAAAAATGCTTTCATACTGTGTTCTTTTCACACGAAAAAACGTATCATAATGACAGGTGAAGAAAAATGATTTTGATAGTTTGATATAGAGATATTATTTTTCCATTTAATGACCCCCATGAATTTTGTCTCTATGGATGCACTTAAATTTTGATGCAAAGATACCCTATCACAATGATGCAGATTATATTTCCTGAACAATCATTTATAAAATAACACGATTTAGCTTAAAGGTAGGTTAAAATTGCAATTTTGTTGATCCAAATCAGCTAATTTTCTCTTCTGAAGTATTTTCGGTGTTCCAATGAAATTAATTATTAAGAAAAGATTTAAATTTAAACTTAAAGCCACTATTTTTTCCAGAAGTTTCCAAATTCTGTTATATCTTTCTTCATTCAGATCCTGGATTAAAAATATTATACGGAAGAAAATATTTTGGCATAAATACCGAATCGTTTCATCAGAAGAAGAACTCAAACACACTCACATTCTGAGTGGGTATTCAAGTTTTCCTCGGCCTATATTTATATAATGTAAAACTAGACTTTTTACCCTATTGCTAATAGATTTTAAATTTTCTCCGATTAAGCTTTAAAAATTTTAGTATATACATTCTAGTATATATTAGTACGAATATTCTAGAACTTTACACGGTATAAATAAATTGGAAATTCTCAGAGTGTCATTTTTGTATCTTATGTCACGTTTATTTTGATAAACATTATAAATTTCATAGTTAAGTCAACTAATTAAAAATATTCAGTAAAATAAAGAGCTAAATTTGGACAAGAGAATCACGTAACGGCTTTCGATACTATTGTCATGTACCACAGTTGAAATGCCAAATCTTAACAATATGTTTTGTAACAATATCAAACCCCCCGTCACCCATATAGTTACTATCGTAAACTCCTCTTCCCATGCTTTGTCTTTGATATTGTAGCAACAACTTTTACTTTTTGCATTTACCCTGGTGTTTCCTTACATTTCGCCATTTTATTTCTTGACATTTATGATTAATTTTGCAATTTATGTCTGCTTTGAGATGAACGTTTTTCCTTATATGATATCACATGTAGTCTGATAGGTCAATAAAATAAATCTTTATATCTCATTCGACAATGAGCAGTTTGTTTTTCATAGTATGAAACATGTTCTTGCCGAAAATGTAAAATGTGTGTAACAAATTTAAGTATTATTATTTAGATATTTCCGTGCGAATTTACAAATGAAAATATTTAAACCAAACAATTGTTGCGTTATGAGATATAACTCAAACATAATTTGCTTTCTCTTAGCACTCAGAACAAGGATTAATTATAGAAACTTACAAATTCATCATTTCCGTATATTAAATACGACTTCAATCTATCAGTTTCATTGTTTACTTTCATACTTTATCTTCGCATATCTACCTCTTTATGAAATAACATTGAAAAAAAATAGTAAAATATACATTTGCGTCATTTCGTTTAAAACGATTCTCTTTGTAATACATAAATTTAAAAGTAAAATGAAACAATGAAATTGTCGTTGAGTCAAAGTAATTCATATGGTAATTCTTCCAATGAGGTAGATTCCATATAGAAAGTCTACCAATTGCAAAGGTGCTCATGACACGACTAACGGAAAATTTCTATAGATCTTCTCCGATTATGACCCCTAGTACCCAAAACTACCCATCGTACACATATATAAACGTTTCGCCCAAGTGATCTTGTGAACACGATAAATAGAGTAATTTTGATTTGATTTCAATCAGCGTGGGATATGTTGTAAGGATAGCGTAAATATCGGCCGAGTTCGTAGATGGGCTGTCCATCTCAAAGGAGGTGGAAATTTTCATTGCCCCATAATTCCTTTACATTGAAAATAGAAAGAAAATTAAAATTAGACGAATTATCGCCTTATTATAACGAACAATGTTTGTATTTAAACGTTTTTAATAGCTGCAATTGCTTAGAAGTTATGAGCTGAAAAGTGATTTTCCCTTCCCTCCTCTTCTCTCTTTCCTAACTTCAAGTATCTTTCAACCTATGCATGTTATCCCTTGTTGGAAAGCTCTCGTCATTTGCAGTCTGTTTCACTCTCTTTCATTATTGCAGCTCTAATCCTTATGAAAATAGAGGGCGAAATCTCCGGGCTAAAGGAATCTGCCTCTGCCTTCCGGCTTGCCGACGGGGATTTTTTTCGATGAAATTAAATGAACCAAATGCCCATTTTCTTCATATCAATCAACTCCTAGGCCAAATTACCTAAAGATATTAGAAAAAATAATAAATTCAACGCATTCTTTATATTGCAAAATGTATGAATGTTTTCAAAAATTAAACAGTTTTTGGTTTACCTGGATGCTCTTTTTGTTACGAATTTGTCTTAATAAAGAAGATACTTTTATCTTCTGTGAACCTTCATGTGCTAGCATCTTCAGTGAACTGACTTTAATCTGATAGTTACTTAAAATCTCATGGTACGAAAAACACGGTTATACCATCTCCAATATGCGGAAAATTTTGATCACTGGCGGAAAATAAGCAATGAAGGAAAAAACTGATAGCACCAAAAGATACCACGAAATTGTTCTTAACACAGAATCTACCTCCTCTTAAATAAATGCAAAATGTTGCTCTGGAATCAGTCGCTTCATTCTTTTCCGATTTTTATTGGTCGGGTGAAATTTTTTTCATTCCATCGGCGACAGGTGGCTTTTCGTTTACTTCACAAAAGCAAGTTTTGTCCTTGGGGCACGAAGTAAATCGATGTGAAATAAAGAAGAAGAGAAAAAAAGTTTCAAAACTATTTCTAAAGAATTTATGTGTAGCTTGTCAAAATTTTCCCCGAAGAATTGAGTTTGAAGCTAAAAATATTACTTTATATCAAGTTTTAATAAGGTGTGGAAAAAGTGGAATCTTCCCTTGGGATATAACCAACCTTCTTTAAAATACATTCCGAAAATTTGTTCAGTTCGTGATGTTGTAAAAGTGCTGCTGATAACTACTAAATATTTATTTGAACGATTTTTTAAAATGAATGATTTATATTTACTCCCAAAACTAGCATTTTGCTGATATTTTAAACATATTTGAATGCATAGGAAATGAGTTTTTTCTGTTAAAATATGATTCTTTTAAAGGAAAAAAAATGTTTTATTTCATACATTAAAATTTTTAAACGGAAAAACTTTATACATTGATGAAAATTGAATAATTAAAATAAAATAATTATTTCTGACGCTTATATCTACATTTATAATATTCCACGGAAAATCTACAAATTAACTAACGCCCATTTCTCTAGCTGAGAAGGAAAGGAAAAATATTTGCCCGATACCTCTTGTCTGGACTTCTTCTGCACAGTTATTTTTATATAAACGAATAAATTTGGCTTCACTAAAATAGAAGTATACAATAAATAATATAAAGTACATCAAATTAAAGCTTATTTACATCCCCCAAAAATGTGTCATGCCCTTTGCGTATGAGTGTCGCAAGTGTTCGGGTGTTCGGTTTTATCAAAGTTGATAGATTGAACTACACTGGATCCTAATATGATTAAGAACCTTTCGTGCATTTATATTTCCATTTTTCATTTTTACAAGGACGTTTGAGTAGAAAACGGGTCTGGCACCGATGTTTGGATAGGAAATGAAATATGTTCCAATAGTCTTTGTTATCCAACATTCATAGGAATTGCCGGTATTGGATAGGGATAAAAGTATTATCGATATCGGATAGGAAAAAAGTATTACCGATATCGGATAGGAAAAAAGTATTATCGATATCGGATAGGAAAAAAGTATTACCGATATCGGATAGGAAAAAAGTATTACCGATATCGGATAGGAAAAAAAGGTTTACCGATATCGGATAGGAAACATATCGAGCAACGGAGAAATAGCAGGGAATACTTTTTACGTAAAACACTCAGCACCATGCATTAACATCTTTCACGTTAAGCTATATCTCAAGAGAAAAAGAGAAGTTGTAGAAATAACAAACTAATCTTATATAACTATCATATTTTAAAAAGTAAAACAGAATTTAAATATAACTATAGTGATTATATAACTGCGGTTCTTTAAGAAAATTAATGATAATAAGTTGCATAGCTGAATTTTGCTATTTTTTAGCTGCTCCATTACTCACTGTCATGAAATGCATCATGCTTCTTGCAGCTTCATCTTGCTGCTAAGTGCATTTCTAAGATGTTTAAAAAGCATTTAGTACAAACATATGATTAATTTTAAAATTACAGAGCTCACTTGGCTTTACTTGAAGGAGGTCCATTGAAAAAACGCATTTTTTATTTTATTCGCCATATAAAACTGTCTTATACAAATGAAACTCTGTCTGAGGGAAGCACAGATACATTCACACACAAAAAATAAGATTAACAATCAAATCCAATACCACAGCGGTCTAATGGCCTTGGATTCTCCAGAATCACTAATTACATGGTCACGTTGTCACTTATCCACTTAATATTGAATCCCTACAAGTATCAAAATACCTAACCAACAAGTGCCCCACCTAAAGAAGCGAAAACTTCAGAACGCAAATTTCGTGTTATATATTTTATCATTTCCGGAACTGATGTCCTCTAAAAAGGAATGTTTTGTAACGCTTTTGTTCTGTGTTTGTAATGGCATAGAAGTTTCGAATAAAACTGTGACTTCTTTTCAAGTTTTCCAATAATCTCCTGTACTTTCTTTCACTTCTCCTCCCCAAATTATTATTTTCATCATTTTTTTACCTACACTTTAATTTAATTGCAAAAAATTTCGAAATGGAATGAATCTTGACATGTGAGATCGAAATGATCTTAAGTTTATTATTGCATGTTGTTAAACCCTGTCTGTCAGCTTTAAAATTTTACCCTAACCTCTACCTTACCGTAACCTCTTTTTTAAGCGAGAGATTTAATAAATATCAAAACTTGGTCAGGTAAACAAAATTACTCCTATTCTATTGAGACTTTAACTTCATAAGTATGTTTGACGGTTACTGAACATAATTAGTGGAAATATGATTTTAATGGTAGCACCGTTCGTGTACCATTTTTTTAAATATATTATAATTGTGAATTGAAAGGTCAAATTCAATTAGTTAGTAGCAAGCCAGATAAAAGAAGATTTTTAAAAGAAAGTCATCAAAGAAACAACGTTAATTTACGGTTTTCTAAAGTGAAAAACTAACACTTCTAATTATACGTGTTACCCAGACGTAACAATCGTCGTAACTGCTTAATTCGAAAAGGTTTCCCAAGAGATCATATTTCGCGCATCAGGTCTTTCTCGTACATCAACTTCATCTGTAGAAATCTTTTAAACAAAATCTCCATCAAAGTTGACAGGACTACCATTGCAGATGAGGTGCGGTCCTTGCAGATGAGGTGCGGTCCTTGCAGATGAGGTGCGGCCATTGCAGATGTTCCTCTTGCTTTTATGAGGGGCAAGAGATCATTTATTCAAGCCGGCCGCGATGGAATTACACCCTCTGTGAAATGTCTTCTAGTGCTTCATCACTTAAGATAAGGCAATGCATTGTCTGTGATTCATGCTTTTCAAAGTATGTTCTATCATCCATTTAAATTTCAAATATTAATAACTATGAAGTTTGTGTTGAGCGAGTATCGTCTCTATCAATTCGCTCTAAATGAAGAAATATTTTTTTGGTAAGTTAATTTCAATTAATAAAGAATTCGAGAAATTTGTCAAAACTGCAATTAATGTTGTCAAAATCAATTATATCGATTAACAGATCAAAACTGGTTTCGTTATATTTTTAAAAATTCAGCGATGATTTATTCATTTTAAAAGTCGCATATTAACTTGCGTCTCGGAAAAACAATTACACATTCAAATATTCAGAAATTTATAAGAAAAGCGACTTCGGCTTTTGGTCGACTGCTGGTAATTTAAAGAGGAAAGAGAAGGCTACGGAAACACCTAAGCGAGGCTTCATCAACAATATTTTAAATTTCCAATAGATATTGTCACTGAGTGTCTTGGACCCTCGATGGGCAGGAGGTTCGATTTCAGAACCGTGGTTGAGATAAGCTCCTTAAGCTTGTATGATCAGCGCCAAATTGGTAAAAACGAACACGCCTTTCCATTAGAACCTCCCGACGTGCAAAGACATAAAGAAGTGCTGTCATTCCCGTCAACCGAATCTAATAACGGAAAATGGGGGGGGGGGACTGAACGTCCTTTTCGAGTGGGTATTTTGCCGTCACTTTGATTTCGATTTTGTACGCGGCATGTTCTAAGTCATTTAGATGTTAGTCATTATTCAACAAATTATAGGTGATCAGAGGCATAATCTAGTTAATATAAAAAATGACGGTAGGCTGTCTTTTTCAAACAGCCGCTGATGTTCAAGGCGTAGGATTACTTTACTCGCGTGATTCTTTAGTTTCTCTTTGTAACTTCTGTCGTTACCCTTTATCTCCAAAATAAGACATTAGTTATGTTTTTAACATATGTAGTTACCGAGATATAGAGGATAGATCGCGTCACCAATTCATGCGTATTTTTACCGAAATTTGCGACTCGGTAGTCTCTGAACTACAATTCCGATTTTCAATTCTTTTGTAACTTCTGTTGTTACCCTTTATCTCTACAATAAGGCATTAGTTATGTTTCTAACATATGTAGTTACCGAGATATAAAGGATCTCCCATACAATGTTTTTTGTGGTGTTTTGAAGTGTGAATCAAATTCCTGCCTGGGACCCCAATGGGAGGAAGGTAGCCCTACGTTAAAAGTGATAAATGTGGTACTACAAAACAGTGTTGCACCTGATATAAGAAATAGCAAAACACAAACGTATTAGCATATTCATCTCTGTTGGTATTATAATAAAGATTAACCTGGAATTTTCTTGTTAGTTGATGAATATCATATTAGTGGCATTCTGGTCAACA
>BGPR01003610.1:115599-131023 GCA_013235015.1 Araneus ventricosus
ATTGTAATCACTACCGTTTTGTTGTGCATTTTTGTGTCTGTAGCTGTTATGTCAATAAGTGCAATAATTGTGGGACATTGCTCTTAAGTAACACCTCTATTTAAATATTTATCTTGCCTTTTTAAATATGGTGAGGTTGCTTGTAGTTGATGCCCGCAACTGCAATTCTTGCTCATGTTTCTCTTTCCGGGGGGGGGGGGGTCCTCAATAAACTCTACAACCATTGGGTTGAATCGACCCTCCTGGGTTATGAAATGAAATAGGAAAGTTTGTATTACTTATTACAAATTAGATTAATAATCCGCTATGTAAAAATATGCTGTATCTAAAAAACTGAATGAGGTAACTTATTCACACAGATAATTTTTTTAGGTTAAAGCATCGAAAGAAATTTAGAGCTCATTTGGATGATTTATTTCTTTCTCATCAAATGACAAGAGTTATTTTGGATTTCATAGCTTAATGTGGACGTAAAAATTATTAGTAATAACTATAAAATTGAAAAAAGGTGCTTAATTTAAGCCATTAAAAAAAGAACGAAAACAAACTCTGTAAGTTAAAAACCGGTTTAGTAATTTTCGTAAATTAATGAGGTGGTTCATTTTTACTCCTTAAAATAAATAACGAGATGATAAAGCACTGGATGAAAAACAGACGTCTGTTTGCTTCCACGTTTGTTATGATGTTGTATTATGTTCATCAATGTCAGTTGTCTATAATCTGTTCTTCTCGAATATTAATAATCATCTACTAAATAAATTCACGAATACTGCTTATAGACGGAGTGTTACATGGTGCAATTAGGCACAGCACGCTCTTTGTTAGCGATAAATATGGATTTATTTTAAATTTACCAATATTTGTTCTATGTTGTGATCGTCAATTGTGTTTGTGGTGTTAGTGATTGCCAAAATAAAGAAGAAAGGGACAAATCCTCTGCATTTATTTGAAGCTAGCCACACACCTAACTATATTAAGAACATCTCGTGTTAGCTTAATTCGTCATTAGTCTGGGAAGCAAAACTCATTTTAATCCTCAATCTCTTGAATGCTACTAATGGATTTCACCATTTATGGACTGATGTTTGCCTAGCCAGTTATATACTTTGCATCCACTCATAGCCAACAAGGAATCCTCTAGGAACATACTGATGAAGAACTGTTAATGTTCACTCCAAATTTATTTGGCAAGATCTCAGTTTCTTAATAACAATGTTATGTTTCGGAAATGGCGACAGTGATGATGGTGTGGTCTAAAAATGTCTTTTATTCCATCTTCATTGATTGATAATTCAATCTATTTTGCGAACTAAAGGAAATCCTATCTTAATAATGGAAGATTGAAGTTAATATAATTATCCTTTGTCTTCTGAACACAGTCAAATCATAATCAACCTAGCTCATTATAAAAATTCATTGATTTATGCTTCAAAACAATTAAAATATTTTCATAAACTCTGTGAGATAGAATAAAATATTTGGCGATAAATGACGGTAGGAATTTGCGTTCCTTAGAGAACCGTTCATGAGTGATATTTAAAAGAAACTGAGAGGAAGTCATGAAAAAGTAAAGGATCGATGTAATGTTTAATCAGTGGGAAAGGTCTCTTTTGGGTTAATTTATTTACATGCTAATGTCTTTATGTTTGCAAACTATATGTCAATTGCGCGATGCAAAAATCCTTCTGCAGAGAATGTATTTTTCCGTTGTACCTATAGCTACCAAATTTGGCATGCAGTTACTTCTTGGGTAGTACGTACTGGCTAACAAAGGAATTTTGAAAAGTAAATTAGATTTTTAATTAATTAACACTCAATAGAAATATTAAGGTTTTTCTCAATAACTTAGGAGCATATCATCGCGCAAGAAACCATTTTAACATAAATTTAAAATTCAAGGAATTGTCTTTTCAGTGTTACGAATTTTATTTTCTTACAAATTTTTTCTCTAATATTAATAAACTTTTCAAAGTTAAATTGTAGCATTGCAAAGCATTGTTTAAACTTAAAACATTATTTTTTTATTGTTTTAATAGAATTCAAGCCATTTTTATTGTTCCATTTAATCTTTCAATTGGGTATTTTTACCAACTTTAACATTATTTTAAAAAAATGCTTTCTTTATACATTAACATCAAAGCAGAATTTTCACTTTCGATTTCATTAATTTGTTAATGCTTTTAGGCTGACATTTTTCCGGTGAATTTCGTGATGTTAAAAGCCGTTACGTACAAAATACGACGGTTGATGTAATCAAGCCGGACGTTTAGGACAAGAGGTGAGTGTTTCTCAATTTTTTCTCATGTATTTGTAAATTTCGCAAAAGCAAATTTGACAGATTTCATATTTTGTGAGCAACTCTTTTTCTAAAATTACACTTTCCATTTAAGTATTTCATAGATCATAAGACCCGGGTGGTATGATTGCAGATTCTCCTATTTGAGACTTGAAGGGCGCTGTTCCAGTCCATATTCTGCAAAGGGCGCTGTGTACGGAGTCTCTTTGTATATTAAGCTGGGAAATCACGACAAGTATTCTCGGGAAATTCTCCAGCTAGGAATTCTCGTTTTCAAAACCCATTCAGATCGAAAGATTAGACACGTCATTCACGGAGGCTCCAAAGTGCTCTACCGTCGCTCTTAGATCCCCCTACTACTTCTGCCCCACATGGCCGATTTCCGATTTTCTAGCCTCGTCGCGGGGTCCCAATCTAGTCAAAATCACTGTTTTCTCTCTACCCTCGCAGCGAGGTCCCCAAACGGCCATCAGGCCATCCATTCCAATAGATTTCAAACTATTCGCAATTTCAACACTTCCAATCCGCTATGCCAATTCTCATCGGTTTCTCATACTGACGAAAGGTTTTTTTCCTTCCTGTGCCCGAAAATTGCAGAGTGGACCAGCGGTGAATGCCCCGTTTTAAAATACGTCGGATGAAAAGTCTTCCCGCCAATGTAAAGGATTATGAAAGAAGGGGTTTGGCTGCTCAAGTATCTAACTTCTCGTCATCTGATGGCGGTTCAATGTTTTGATGTCCACTCCAAAGTAGCTACAACATAGCCATGAAACGTATTAACTATGTATCATGCATGAAACCTACTGCCACGTTCAAAAAGTTCCGGAATTCTGACGTAGACTTACGTCTCTCCATAGTGGTCTAATGATGCGTCGGGAAAGGAAAAGATTATGACGCTTTTCTTGGTATTTTTCAATGCTCATAACTCCGAAACCAAATAACATAGAGAGTTGGTTTTAGTTTCATTTAACAGAAAAAGGTGGACATTGAAGATTGCAAAAAGGATTATAGAATTTGGAATTACGGTTTAGTCACAGTTCAGCTGCAAATGTGGTGAAAAGCACGAAGAATTTTATATAGATAGAATCGCATAGTCACACTAGATTAATAGTCATTACAGACTATAGAGTTAATAGCCACATGGAGCTACTTTGGTCACAGAAAGTCACTGTTGAGTAAGGTAAGTAAGTCTATGCCCCTCAATCCCAGCGGTCGTTTCGCAGAGACATCCACCCGTTAATTGTTTTTGAATATTTTTCAGATGTCAATGAATTATAGCAAATTGAGCTAGGCAGAACCACTTAATACTGTTCAAATGCATAAAGCGCATGAGTATAGCTGGCGATTACAGGCATTCAAAACTTTCCGTCGCGGAGAAAGCCACGTCTTGTGTACCAAATCATGATAAGCTTCCGTCTCGCAGGTGTGCTCTGGTGTGAAATTACAAATCGCATTCCAGTACTTCCACGAGCAGCTTGTTCCCCTTATCTTAACTTTTTCCTCAGATGAAAAATTTGCTTGGGAGGCAATGATTCTTAATTTCCGAAGAAGTGAAGCGACGAAGGTACTAAAGGATGTGGCAAAATGATGCTTGTTGTCCGCATTTAGCATTTTGCATGAACGATAGAAAAAAATGCATAGTTACATAGGGTAGTTATTTTAAAGGAAACACCAAACAAGCAATTTCTATTTTTCTCCATTCTTTCGTAGTGAGATGAGATCCAGAACTTTTCTAAAGTAGTTATACATATAAAAGTATTGTTAAAAATAATATTCAGGTTCCAACTTAAACGAAGTATTTATACCTATAGAAATATTTTTACTGTTATGCTTGCATAGTTTATATTTTATGCGCTTATTTACAAGGGAAAATATCAACTAACAATAATACGTTTAACTGAAGTAAATAAATGTTTTAAATGCTTATCAAAAACATAGATGGCAGCACGTTTTGAAACATAATGATTTTTTTTTCAACAATGAATTATCCACGATTTGTTTTCTGCATAGATCATATTTTGGCTGATTTAAATAGATTTCAATAATTCTTTGGGTAATTCAATTAAACAGTATGCGCAGGTACGATAACTACTCGTTTTTAAATATCATGCGTCATAATAAAATCTTTCACAAATGAAGGAAAATATAGTTACCTCAAATATATAAATTTTTAAATGCAGTAAGAAAAAATCAAAACTAATGCAACTCTTATGTCCGTCTAATGTACAAAAATTTAAAAAAAAATTATTTCTCAGATTTTTGACTTTACAATATTTACAAATTTCTTTTCATTAAATTCTATCTTGAAATATGAACAAAAACTACATACACATGCAATAAATTATTTTAATTAAAGTCAAGAATGGAATCCTTATGTATTTTCCTTTTTATGTGAAGGTTTAAAATGTCTTTCTATCAGAAAGTAAATTCATCTTGGATGCACATGGAAAAAAATTGAATCTCTTATTATTTAGGAAATGCATGCATTTGCCATTGCACTTCCAATAATTTTTCTTGTAAGCTTTTCTACGCTCCCTCGTTTGTATTTCTCATCTTTAACATTGCGAAAATTCATCTCAAGTGTGAGTCAACCGAATTTTTATTTTCAGACTGAAAAATAAATTTTAGTGACCAAAAGATGTCGAAAAAGTTATATATGCAGGCATATTAGGCCGTTTGACGGGTTTAACCTTCCAGCGGGTGCGTTATAATTTTTTACACGAGTAGGCGCTAGTCGTACTTTTTACGACACAATAATTTTAATCCTTTTTTATTATGGCAGTTGTATTTCATAATAGTAATAAGAGACACATCAGGAAAGCAAATCTTTTCATCAAGAGTGAAAATTAATTTCAATATCATTTGCAAAATCTAAATTATACAGAAATCAAAGAAAGTAATAAGATTTAATAATATTATTTTATAAAAAAGTTTTATATAATGTATATTAAAAAAGATTATAATACAAACTAAGATTGTACAACAAATAGAAATATAAATTAAAAAGTAAAATAAGAAAAAGTATATATAAGAAACAGAAGATTTAAACAAAAAACGATAACAATACACCTTTTTGCGTGCTCAACGCAACAGCATCAAGTGATTGCATCAACAAAAATTACAACGATTAATATTTAAAATACATAAAATAGAATTTAGAATGTAAAAGAAATTATTCAAAATGGAAGGAATGGATAAGAACTCGTATGACGAACTTTCTCGAAGACCACTCGCCATATAGGAGTTCTAAAATGGACAAAATTTTCTGTCAAGGGTAAGATTATAATTCCTTCCATTTTGAATAATTTCTTTTACATTCTAAATTCTATTTTATGTGTTTTAAATATTATTCGTTGTAATTTTTGTTGATGAAATCACTTGATGCTGTTGCGTTGAGCACACAAAAAGGTGTATTGTTATCGTTTTTTGTTTAAATCTTCTGTTTCTTATATATACTTTTTCTTTTTTCACCTTTTAATTTATATTTCTATTTGTTTCTGTATTATATTAGAAATAGCTGCAATATGCGCCATTCTATATAATACAAAGAGTTTTAATTAATTTTTAAATAATAAATTTATAGTTAATATGTTTATCAAATTTTGTTAATTATAACTGTTATTGCATAACAAAGACTCTCTTCTTAGTTTCTAATCATTGTCCTTGCATTCGAAACATTGAATTTTTGCTCGAGAGTGACGCTTACAAGTATACTATATATTGCAACTACTGCCTTTTATGGAATTTTATGATCGTCTTCTTTTGTTCAAACACGAACCGCAAGCTCTTCTACCCAATGCTGGTTGCTGCTTACTTTCCTTTTCTGGTTTTAATGTATAATTTAAATTTAAAGATATGGTAATGTCATACGGCGATGATAAGATTTTTTGGGCTCAAGTAATTAAGTGTTTTTTCATAGGTCTGAGGGCTAAGGTTTTCAAGAAAATTCTTCGGGTTGGTGGATTATTAACAGGCTTATTACATAATAAATATTTTTGACAATATAAAATATATTAAATCTCCGTAAAGCACACTGGATGTATAATTACCAAACTGAAACGCTAAGACGTGAACAAATTATCAGATTACACGAGCGGGCGCGCGGCGTAAACTTTAAGACAGAAGCATAAAACAGTATGAAATCACCTTGAAATTCGGACAAACCCATTTAATCCTGAAAAGAGGGGTCGCATGAAGAAATATCAATGACCTTCAGACAGTTTTGACTCCGAATGTGAGAACAGGGTATGAAAAATCCTGTTTGTCGTAAAATTTGCGCAGGCCTGCCCGCTAAAAGGTAAAACAGGAATTTGTATAGCTTTGAAGCTTTAGTACGGTTCTCGTACTTCTGAGCTGTACTTAGATGGCGAGGGCAAGGCTTGATAAGGCAACTCCACCTCCAGACTTCCACACCACATCAGTGATTGATCTTTTGACTTACGGTGTCAGATTCATCCTCAAAACAGGCCCATGTCCGCGATGAATCTTTTGTGGATTCGAGTTTAGGACCTAACAACTTCCGGCCTCAGACTCGTGGTTTTACTGCCAGGCTACCACGTCCGGCATGTTTACAGTAGATGCAATTATAATTGTGAATAAACCGTGTTTATAAGTAAATTCTAATGTTTGATCCTAAGTTTTCAAAATAATATAAAAGTATTACATGCCTATTCAGGATTTTAGAACTTTAAATTAAAAGTATTACTCATTATTCATTAATTAAAAGTATTAAATTAAGAGTATTAAACATGATAATTATTTCGAGAATCATTTATATTTTAAACAAGAAACAGATAAGGCAGTTTTAATCAAAATATTTCTTTTTCTATTGCTATCAAATCACGAAACTTACCAATAAAAGCTTTAAAAACATTCCTATCACATGATTCTTATAGCACAATTTATCGAAACTTCAAAAAGTAGGAATTCATTATAAAATAAATTACTATGTTGCTAACTGTGCTTGAAAAAGTAAACCAGCCACACTGGTGCTTCTGGAAAGCAATGATTTTATATTTTTTAACCTGTAATAAAAAATATTTTTTTCTACCAATAAAATGTGGTTTTTCAATCATTTTAGCTTAATATTAAAGCATTTTTTTATTTAAAATGTTTATGCTTGTAAATATTGTTGCAAGATACAAATAAATTTATAATTAAAATTGGGAAATTACAATACATACATAGAGAATACTAAAATCGCACTCATAAAGAAAAGATGCGATTTTGTGTTAGCACTGGAATCTGTCATTTGCTCTCTGCCATTTTCTTGAACCTTTAACTGAAACAAAAAACACGCTATTCTGTTAACAAATGTATTCACAGATAATTTCAAATATGGAAGAATAGATTTTTACTTTCAAATTCTTAATTTTTTTCTTTTTAAGCATCTTTTTATCTCCATGTGTAGGAAATTAAATGTGTAGGAAATGTGAAAAAAATATAGTGCGGTCTTATTTCCGACAAGCTCGATGCATCGGAATGCATGAAAAACAAAGAACAAATTCCTTTTAGATACTGAGGAAATCTGTTACACTATACGTCTTGTTCTAAATGGAAAATCCCCCCCCCCATGTTTTTCCGTTTGCATATATGCTTATCTTCGCTTCTGTAGAATAAATAAATAATAGCGGCGTGTTCATGGGACATTTTTCATTCCTAACGTTCTATTCCAGACTTTCGAATAGTTCTTGTTGCATTTCTTTCGCATCTATTTTGTGCGACAGATTTTAGTTTTGTACTTCAAAGTGCATACTGGTTACACTGGAAAATGCTCAAAACTTTTCATACTTTTGAGAATGGACGGATTTCCTAATGCATTTTACGTGATTGTTTCGCTTTCTTGTTAATACCCCCATCTGGGAAATATTCATGACGATTTTCATGAATGAGTCGATAATTTTTTCTGCGAAACTTATAGAAATTCTTCTATCTGCCCTGTTTGCTCCACAAAAACGCAGTTAGAATGCGTAATTGTATGTACAGCAACTTTCAAATTTTGTGCGCCATTTTCTACAATTCTGATGGGTAATTAAAAACACTTTTCCGAAACATGACACAAAGATTTCACGGGAACAATAGTTGGTGGTTTTACATATCCTATGAGGGTCCTTCCCAGATAGCACGTAAGTTTGCAGCAAGTTTGATTTTGACTTGTCATGGCAAAATTTGACGCGTCAAACTTGAATCGAACTTGTCGCAAGTTCGATGTGACAAGTAGCGCCACCTCTTTGCAAATCAAACTTGCAGCAAGTATGCAAAACAAGCTTCCTGCAAAGATAGCACAATAAAGAGATAATTATCTTTGTCTCTGTTTTAAAAAACATCCGATTTTTAATAGCATCTCCTAGACCGTAATTCTTTTTTATTAATTCAATAAATCAATGATAATTTGTGAAAAAAATAACTTTTTTATAAAAAAATTTTTTGAAGCATTTTCCATCTTTTTACTAAATATATCACTCTCACTTTAAAGAAAACTATATCGCCTTTTTCTTTTTTTATTTTTTTTTGAAATTTTAACGTTTATAAACAAAATTAAATCTAAAAAACAGTCGGTGTTTGTTGAAAAATAATAACTAGACATTTTGTCCCATTTTAAAGTAATTACTTTTGAACTCTAATTTCATAATTTATTCTACTAGTAAAACGTAGTTATTAGCGAAAATCGCTCTCTCTTTGACTTCAAATCGTATTCTCAACTCAAAAAATTAATGAAAACCAGAAAATAGTTTAAAATAAATCGTATGCGAATCGCATCGAACGATGTTTTAGCGAAATCTATCCTCTCCTCTCAGAGTTCAGCTGGCTCAACGGTTAGCGTCCCCGCTTCGGAACCGGGAGGTCGCGAGTTCTATCCTGGGTTGTGTTCGTGTTCTGTTTTTGCTATAATTTGCAATGAGTTTGACACGGCAAACTTGCTGCAAGTTCGTTTCATGGTGACTTCGGAGCTTTCGTTAACTTGCTGCAAGCTTACTGCAAGCTTGCACACTTGTCATGACAAATTTGTGGCAAACTTGCACTCTTGTCATGACAAATTTGTGGCAAGCTTGCTGCAAACTAAAATTGCTATCTGGGTTACTTTTGTTTTTAAATAATTAATCAATAGTTTATAAATTCTACTAAAAGCCTTATTTATATCTTTTTTAAAGGCTCATAATATTTTATTGAGACCTAAATGACTTACATAAATCATCATAAATTTGACATATGAATATAGTTATACAGAAAGAAACTAACCCCAAATCAACGTTTTTCATACGTTAGCTGTTCACTAAAAACCCTACTGAATTATTTTAAGAAAAGATGAAAAACCTTTACGTTGGTATTGTATCTTTAGATAGAAAATTTGTTTGGCTCCAATTTAAAATAATAGTTTTATTAAAATAGTTTAACGATAAGCTTCAATTTTTTTTTTTTTTTTTTTTTTTTTGATGTTGTCCAAAAGTTGCCTAGATTTCACCACAAACAGTTGTGTAAAATAGACTGTTAACATCAATGGGTTATTACATCTTGATATAGAAAAATTGCTCAGAAAGCAGATATTACCCCCTGTTAGTGTATTGTTGGCTCAAGGGTGTTAGATTACAAAAAAATGCATCTACATCATTTTTCGGTTTTATCAGTTTTTTTAAATATTTAAATCTTCGCCACCAAAGTTTATTTAGAATCTTGTGGCATCTCTGGCAACTTTTGAAATTTAAACGGTAATTTTTAACAGTTTGATTAAATATCTAAATTTTTCTTAATTATTTACTTAGTAATCAACTCAAATATTATTTGTCTTAACTTTTGATGTCTTTTCATTTAATGTTTCAACTTTATTAAATTATAAATCAAATTAATTTAACGGGACTATTTACTCGCCATCTTGTTCCGCGTATGAATTTTTGTGTAAAAAGGTTTAAGCGTTGCCTCGCTGAAAGTATTCCTTTGTCTGAGTAAGATTGCTGTATTACACTGAAAGTAACCGACGCACGTCTGGAGGTTCTCGAGACAGTTGGGGATTTTTTCCCTTCAGTTCTCGGCCTCTCAGACGTGCATACAGTAGAATAAATCTGCTTTGTAAAAAAACCCACTAAAGATCTACGACATTGGATTAAAAAGGAATCAACAGGCGGCTTATGCTGTGAGAACCAACTTCCCTTTGTCTAGGGCGAATTGAGTTTGTGCTGAACTGAAGCTGATTTCTTACGCTTGTAATGGCGTTTTTTATTATATATATGTCTACTATTCTAAAGAAGTTTGCAAAATAACTGAGGTATAATGTGCATTTCATATAGTGAACAGCAGTGATGACTTCCAAAAATGGAAAGTAGTGTGATATGATGAAGTAGGGATGAAATGACAATATTTCACAACACTGTTCCTGACTGATTTTATTAAATCACCTGTGGATCTTTATGAAGCTTGCTGTTTGCGATTTTGCATTTTACCATTTTTGTTATGTGAGAAGGAGAGATGCTACTTTTGAAATTTGTGCTCCAATTTTATATGCAAGAAAGTCTGTCGTGTCAAATGCTAATCAAAGAAAACTTGGTTTTCTGTGCCAACATCAGATGCAAGTGAAAATTTAAAAAAATCTTCAAGTGTGTTATACTGATTCAATATCCCTTTTCTTGACACAGAATACTATATGTGAACATTGAATATAATGAATAAAATCAGTTCAGTTCATACAAGGACACTTCATTGTAAAACTCTCTTAT
Source organism: Araneus ventricosus (assembly GCA_013235015.1). Lineage (NCBI taxonomy): Eukaryota > Metazoa > Arthropoda > Arachnida > Araneae > Araneidae > Araneus > Araneus ventricosus. The sequence goes on from BGPR01003610.1 coordinate 126,604, forward strand.
CTCTTGATCAGTATATTTTGAATTACATAATGGCCGTTATGGAAAGTATTCGTTTTTGCATTTACTAATTTGTAAAGAATATTGCTAAATATGAATATATATATACTATCTGTTTTATCATTGTGTGATTTCATAAATTATATTATGTTGTGTGCATCAACAGTAAAGTTTGTTATTTTAATATTCTTATCTTAAAAGTGTTGGCAGTTTAATATTCATAAAATTGTTAATAAAAATATTTAAATTTAAAAACTTTGTTTTTCTTTAATATTTAAATTGTTTTGTTCAACGCAATGTATAAAAATTTTTTCAGCTATGCCTGCATCTTCGGCCAATAGACGTAAATGTAGGTGCAAGGTAAAGGTAGGACAAGTAAAGGTAGGCGCATTCTTATGTACAGCAAATTGTATATTGTTTGTGTTTCATTTTTTTAGCATCAAGTATGCATTTCATAATTGAATAATAAATCTAAATCTAACCTTTGGCACCTATCAAGAATTAACATCCATAGTTAACATTCTCAGGATTAACAATGGGACACTAGCGTATTTAATGTTAAAAACATATTCTGGAAAGAACCAACAGATGGCGTAATAGGTCTTGACTCCTCCCCTCTGTTAACTATACACATGTACTTGACTTTGAAAACAGGTTGTGTGTGTTGTTGTTGTATTCGTGATATGGTATAGTGTTGATGGGCTGTTATTCGGAAGTGTATGTACGCTCATCGTCCACCGCAAGAAATGTGTTCCTGTCTTCTTTTATGTCAATAAAGAGTAAGGCGCACCAGCGGAGTGATCCTTCCTTTGACTCCAGCACACTCAACACAGAAGGTCTGGTTACCCCCAATAGTCCTCATAACTGGATCACCACCATTAGTCCGCAAAAAGATAACAATAAAAGGACGCTAAAGCCATCAAATGTTTAATCAAAAAGAACGAAATCAAAGTATACGTATCATTTTTGAGGAAACAAGCCAAGAAGTGATACAGTATATAAAATGTCATACTTAGGTTCATGCATTGTGTGCTGGTGTGAATTTGATTTGAGAATTAAACCAGCGGGAGTGGTCTCTCCTAAACTTTCTCGTATACTCCTAACACATGCGGAGGAAAAATAAACTAAAAGGCATTAAAACGAACAAGCGTCCCTAATGCAGTGCAAAAAAAAAACCTGGGAGACGGAAGCTTGAAGGCGAAAGGCTTGGGTAGAAGAAGAAAGGATTAGGGCAAGTGAATCGCGCAATTAAGCAATTAATGGCCTCACGTCATTGTTTGTCCAGAAAAGAGAAATAGGCGATTTGAACACCTTTGTTTCGACCGATTGAAACGAAAACTGGGTACGGATCTACAATTAATGTTAGCAGGCCTCATACTAATTTCTATTTATCAAAGCCGTCGGGTTTACGAGTTATAATGTTTAGAAGTATGCGAATATACAGACCGACAGACAGTCAACCGTTTGACGGATTTGGCCCAATATTTGATACGGACCTATATTTCTGATAAAAAAACTGTGTACCAAATTTTATCAATCTAGCTATTCAATTATTTGAGTTATAGTGTTCACATGAACGCGGACAGACGGACAGACAGATTTCATTTCCCGTAGACGGAGTTTGTCCAAAATCTGACAGAAACCTACAAATTATGTGTCCAGATAACATAGAAAATTTCATCCCTGTAGCTCTAATAGTTTTCGAGTTTTCGTGTTCACAGACAGACACACAGACATGATTTTAAAATTGTATTTTTCGGACTCGGAGAGGTCTGAAACGTGGAGATTCGTCTAAATCTCGAGTTCGAATTTTTTGACGATTACAATACTTTCTCGTATACGAAGTATACAATACTTTCTCTTTGTATACTTTGTATGCGAGAAAGTAAAAATATTTTCATTTTAATTGTGCCTAAAAGAGGTACATTTGAAATTGGAGGTCGAATTTGAGAAACAAGTGGTCGAACCTAGGAAACCAGTTTCTTTAATTGGACCGATGTCACAGTTTTTTAAGCTGCTTTTCTTAGTTTAAAGTGTATTTCAAAGAAAGGCAATTACATTGTTCTAAAGAAAAATAAGCTGCCAAAAAATTCTTCTACTTCTTTTCCATTAAAATTTCTTTCCATCACTGTACATTAAAAAATGCCCATGTGGTCCTAATTAAGCAACCTTCCCTTATAAGAGTTTTCTGTAAGTACACATCATTTATGTATTCTGTACAGTATCAAAAATAAATACATATATGGAATGAATGTCATTATAAGCTAACTTAAACGAATTTGTTCTAGAAGAGTCATAATATTGTATTGTCCTGTTTTTCGATTATATATTTTTTAAATAATCTGATCAAAAGAACTTTAAAAATTCATACCTCATTCTTTTTATATTTAACTCATTTTTCTTTACATTGCAATACAGTATTAAGATATTGTATATAACTATTAAGTTTATTACTACATTGTGCATTGCACTTAGGTTTTAAGTGACTCTCTCTAATCACTGATTATTGAGAGTCACAATGATTCTTGGTAAGGGGCTTGGTGTAGTGTTTTGTGTTTAATCCATTCAAATTCACAACATGTTTCGTTTTGAAAATTACTAAATTTATTTCAAAAAGGAGTATTAGAAATGTAGCTGATTATAAATATGTAAAGGGAAAGAAATTAGCATTTTTTTATTTTCAAAAATTTATGGGTACATAGTGAAACCAATGAACTGTAACCGGCTATTTTTCCGCTGAACAAGTCATCATCGAAATGCAATTCATATTATGTATTTACTTTGTAAGTGTGCGTGAGTATTCCGGATATTCAACCTTCATAAAATTCAATATTACTTTCGAAGATTTAGTTTTTAAAAATATCGATTTGTGCAAGAACCTTTATCATTTTGTTTCTCTTAGAGATCAAAAGCAATATAGCTTTTGCAATGCCGATATCATTGTGAATACAAACGGTATTAAACTGGAATTTTTATATAAGTTGACCTATATATCTGGCTCTTATGTTATGAAAGAAAAATTACGCTACGTTTCACCCATGCTCAATAAACAGATGCTCAATACGTGGTTTCACTGCGAAACTAATGAACGCAAAAGAGTTAAGCAAGAATAAATGAAATTCGTAATACCAACTCTGATTGCAAAATGAGTATGTTTAAATACGTTGACCTTATCTGCTTTGCCTTCGTTGGTGCATTCATTTGTAAAACCATTATATCAATTTTAAAAAAAGAAAACATCAAATGTTGGAAACTGAGGTAGGTTTTAAAATAAGATTTTCTATTAGGAAACGTAATGAATATTTAGTAATTGGGAAATCGAATTATCTTCTGTGAGAAGCTAATTAGCGTTATCACTGACCACCACCATCTTTCTCAAATATCTTTTGACTTATCCTCTTCTCTAGAGGCTCATACTCGCTGCTTACTGATTTAAGGTACATTAATCAGTGCAATCAACGTCTAGACAACAGCTCTACAATTTGGGGAAGCTAATTATATAACAGTGATTAATCTGTTGTTATACAAAGAAGCAGACTTTTCCGATGAAAAAATATAACTTGACGCAAAATTTTGGCTGAAAAGTCGTCATTAGTAAGCTTTTCCGTGGCTTTTTAAGCCCACTGATACTAAGTTAGGCTTATTTAACTTTATTTAAAATATTTTACGATCCTAATCTTTATAATCAGTGGCAAGTCAAGTTTAGGAAACGGGGAAAGCCTTTTGGTGCATCATGAGATTGAGTTGAATAAAATTGAATGTAATCCTTTTTTTCAGTTGAGTTAAATAAAACTGAATGTAATCCATATGTTTTTAGTTGAGTTAAATAAAACTGAATGTAATCCTTATGTTTTTAGTTGAGTTAAATAAAACTGAATGTAATCCTTATGTTTTTAGTTGAGTTAAATAAAACTGAATGTAATCCTTATGTTTTTAGTTGAGTTAATTAAAACCGAATGTAATCCTTATGTTTTTGAAAGAAATTCAGGTATTTAAATGATGTTTTTGAATTTAAAAATAATTTATTCTGTGTAATAAAATTCATATTTAAAACGAGAGTTGTTTAATTTCGTGCAGCTCTCTTCATAAATAAATATATGGCGTCATATACCAGTGATTTTACGCGCACTCAACTTTACATTTTTTTTACTATAGTTATTTTCCTTGTCACTTTAATGTGTTTTGAATGTGTGTATTACTTTTTACGTAATATTCAGCTAATTTCTGTTTTTGTCATACTGCTCATTATTAAAAGTCGTAATATTTTTTTCAACGTTAACTCAAGCATAACAATCTAAAAGTTATGGAAAAGTTATAAATGCTTCAATAAAAATTTAAAAACGAGCTAAAATAACTATTTTATTTATCACTGAAGCTGATAAATAAAATGATAATTTTAGCTCATTTTAAATAAAATTTCATT
>BGPR01003611.1:8631-34445 GCA_013235015.1 Araneus ventricosus
TCAGTATGCTGGTTCAGTTACATTGCTCATGTTATGAGACAAGAGACAAAGATAAAACTAGAAAATGAAGTATAGAAGTCATCTTTATTAAAGTTTTTTGTCAAATATTGCATTTTAATAAATTCAAGTGACGGTAATCAACTTTTCATTATCGAACTTAAATTCGGCACATAAAATTAGGGGTGACGAAGCAAAAGGAAGAATACAATAATAAAATTTTTTCTTTACTACTTAAAATCACTTTTTTTAAAAATTTCTACTGCGATTACGGATTAGTTAATCTAATTCCTGAGTTATATAAATTCAACATGAGATTTCGATGAAATTAACTATTAAACACTACGTTTTCTTTGACCTCATATTTCAGAAACCACGAAAAATGTTACAGTTGCCATGACTAAGCAAACAAAAGATTGTACTCATAAGGAGCCATCATTTTAAATATTATTTATTAACTTCATCAATTTTGAAATGGTATACTAATCTTTTCTCCCCTTTAGATTCCTATGGCAAAATAGATGAAAACTCTAGATTTACAACAGATAGAGGCTGTAATTTCATTATATTTAATATTTTTCAATAATTTCTACAAACGATCAATTTTTGTGTGACTTACTTCTCCATGTTTTAGGGACGCATTTCAATCCTTCCTTGCAAAGTTTTGGAAGTAATTTGCTCTCGGGTTTCTTTTCAGCGTCTGTTTACCAGTGGAGTGCATGATTGACCTGTAAGCAAAATTATTCAGTATTTTGCAAACTGCAGCCGCCCATGTCTTGAAAATCAAATCCAAATACAATTTACCTTGATTAACCGAACTAAAAGGAGGGGTAGCCGTTTCGAATAATAAAACGTTTCAGTTAATGCATGAAGTTCTATTTCCTAGTGGAACTAGTACAGTATGTAATTCACAAGTATTTTTGAGTGAAAGAATTCATAACGCTTTGTAGGCTACTTTATTAAAGGTTAACCCTCCGTTGTCTCAATATTCCTTTTGATACCTGATAGGCACAGATAAACAATATTGCCAATTAATATTATTTATGCCAATAATTTTAATTTTAGTATTCTAAATTAATCTTTTACCTATTTGGGAAGGTTTGAAGAAGAAAAAGAAGGTAGGATATCGTTCCGAAAAGGTATCATATTGCGATTATTTCCATGCAATAAAATATGTGTTTTTTGGGATTTGCGATTTCAAGGATAACCTAGTTTCGGTTAACCCCAGTTCAGGTAAGCTGGTTTTCACTGTAATCTTTATTTTGAAATTCAGAATATACAATTTTTTGGATATTTCCAAGTAGTCAAGACACTCTATGGAAGTAGGGAGGTATGCTTGAACTTTGTGCATATGCATGACGTTTGTGAATCTAAGAAAATTAACTTCAACAAGTTACGTAAGACCAACGGCTTCATTATCTTTGGCTAAAGTTGGAATGTCAGGGTGAGAGTGGACAGACCCAAGCACGTGTTCGTTTTGGTAGATACATCGTATCTGCAAATACAAAGCACTCTGTGAATAAATGAAATGAATTCTGCGAATATGCTTTACATTTTAATTATTGTTGTCCAGACTTCTCCAGTAGGGATGCGCAGTGATACCCTCTTAGGTAACTTGCATTTAGATGTCCCTCTGTTGCTTGGTTCGGTACTTTTCGGTTAACCAAACACAGATAGAATCGCCAAGCGAAACACAAACCAATGTAAGCAAAACACAGTCGTCGACAGAAGCAAAACACCATTAATGTAAAAGCGAACACAAATCGTCGCCAAACAAAAACACAAATTGTCATAAAAGCAAAACACAAATCCGCCAAACGAAGCACAAACGTCGCCAATGGAACACGAATCGTCATAAGCTGGAAATGGTGGTGCTATTCAATTGTGGGCGCCAATATTTCAGTTTGGTGACTTTGGGATTTTGTTAGGTTGCGCTAAGGTAAAATGCGAGATTTGTGCCAGAATTCTAGACAAGATTACCAAATCTGCTTGATCATTCACTGAGCTATCTGTCTCTAGAACTTGGTGGTTTTGTCTGGCGTTCCGTTAACGGATGTCCGAGGCATTCCAGTTACTCAAATAGACTCAGACTAATTCAAATTTTGCTGTGTTGCTTGCTCCACTGATTTCCACCGTGCATATAGTCATTAGAAAGGAGGGCGTGGATTTTTGGGAACAAGGTGTAATCCCTTCACCATAATATCAACACGTACCGAGACATTTTGTGCCCAAAATTAATATTATTATTATTTTTTCCATCTCTTTTTTGTTTTTTATAACAGTTTTTTCTGATATTTGGTAGCAATTGACGTATATTTTTAAAATTTGTGTATCTGCATGTTTTATATTTAATCCAAGTTCTGTTGTTTTAATGTTTTTTTATCATTTCTTTCTGTAAATGTCAAATACTTTAAGAGTGTATTTAGACAGGGCATATTTCTCCAATTTAAGTTTGGGTTTTCATAGGATTTAAACCATAGGTGAAATTTAAAGTTGTTCAGGTTATAGCATTCGCGTAGGTTCCTAAGGTCCTCAGGTGGAAGTGTGCTGTCCACTCGACACCCACCCAACTGGTTTAGATAACCATGAGGTCTACCACCGGGTGTGGGGTGGCGTATGTCTAGATCATAGGTGTGGTAGGCTCAAACAAAAAATCAAGGTTCTCGCTGCATTTGTGGCAGTACTGGCAAGCAATCAGTTTATACTTTGTAGTATGTGTATTGTATCTAATTAAGGTGACATTTTTATATCCTTCCTCTTTACACTATGGGATGAATCGATTAGCAGCAGCTATCAAATGTTAATATTTGCAAATTTAAGAGAAATAGATCATGTGAAGGAGTAGAAAGCAGAGATTGGTTATGTAATGGGAGTGAGTGTACTTTTATGATTCTCAGATACTTTCGAGGTAGATGTATTGATAGCTGCTTGTATATTTCACGAGAAGTAAAATTTCCAAGGTGTATCTAAAACAACGTACCTAGTTTTTTATATTCACCCTAGAGTTTCATTTCCGAAAAGAATTAGGCATTTTTTAATTGATCAAAATTTTAAAGATCAAAGGCTCGAGACTAAATGAGTTAACAACATCAAGCTTGAGTCAAGCTGTAAAAGTGATCTTTGCATCAGCCTACGGTGTCAATTTCGCGTGTACTTCCAAAGACGTAGTTCAAACCCAGACATCATCTTCCACATGTCTCCTTTTCGCACCTCTTGGCAAACTGTCTCACCACAAACAGTAGACACATTAAATTGTAAGTTACCATCCTATCATTTAAATTCAAATGTTATCAAAACTATTGAAAGATCTTCCATTTAAAGTGATATAAAATAAGTACATTTTTTACTAAGATTATATAATATTTTTGCATAATGTTACCGGTTTGAAAACTTTCTTTTTTTCCAGTGATTAATATCAATGCATATTTAATGTAAGCTCCTTTAATTATTTTTATGAAAACAATTTTCATTCATAAATGATAGAAAAACTTTTCAATAATATTCATCCATTTTTAATCTGTAGCATTTAAGGAATCGTCCTGAAATTTAATTTGAAATTTTTTTTAAAATTCCATCCATACAGATTAAACTTCCAACGATCAAACTGTTCCATATATCAGAAAGGAGTTCTAGAAAATCTTTAGTTGAACTTAAATAAGTTATTTTAATGGTTATTATTTTGTGTATTGGAAATTTTTGTATACATAGTTTTAAGCTGGGAATTTTTTTTAAAAGCCTATATCAAGTACAGGAAACTATTGAAAAAGATCATTCAGTTTAGAAATTTTTGATCAGTAACTAACTAGCGCTTTGATGGTTCTTTTATAATCTCTAGTTCTATTACATAATCGATGATATTGAAATGCAAAAAATGTTTACTTTTTCAGAAGGCAAAATTAAGAACCAGATCAATCAAAAATACCTGATTACGGACCCAGGTTATAGCATTTTTTGAATGATTTTAGGGAGAACTTCAGAAGAAAAGCATTATGCTAGGTTACTAAATTTCACATTAAGCTATATAATTCTCCTAATTGTGATTAAATAATTTGTCTTTTTTAAAAATAGATGCGTCATAATTCTCTGATTCGCAATCGCGCATTAATATAGAAATAAACTAGGACGATTTTTTTACATAAGATTAATTTACTTATTCTTTAAAAAATTTTATTTATCATAATAGTATTAAAAGTACTACTATTGTTTTCTAGAACAATTAAAAACTCTATTATTAAACATTTTAACATACACATTTCAAGATCTGTCTTAAGTTTTAAACATCAAATAACGTTCTTGTAATTTTTGTATATTAGATATTTTAATATATTATTTGCATTCATAGTAATACTATTTTGTAATCAAAGTGTAGTTTCTAATATCTGATAAAGAGCTTAATTCTATATAGAAATCAATAACTAAAGCTTCTTTCTCTTCCCATTTACAAGCTGACATCTATTAATGATAAATTAAACTATTTTCTCTTCTTCTATGATTTATAAGCCTCGATATTCTTGGAAATATGAAGCAATTGGAATTCTCGATTTCACAGAGAACCTTTGGGTAATCAAATGTTCATAAATTAAAATATAGAAAAAAATTACCTTTAGAGTTCTCTCTCTGCTCTGTATAATTCAAAAAAATCGAGATAAGTTTATTTAAATATATCTCGATAATGTACTATTGTCAAAAAATACATACTCATTATTTTTAGCAAAATATGCATAGATTTTGCATGCTTTATATGATGGATTGAATCTATTTTGCTAGTAGATGTTTCTTTTTTACTAAATTAATAGCATAAAAATGACGGATGGATTTTATAAATGATGGCAGTTGCGGTTAGATGCGTCGTCAATTATCTTAATGAATCATTAGATTAGCAATTGTGGTACAAAACTTAGATTTCCAAGTTGTGATATTTCGAGACGCAAGAGTGGAAATTTTTGTAGGCCACTGTACTTGAAAGTTGATCACAAAATTATTTTTTAAAATTACGTTTGTTTAATCCGTTTATCTATAGAGACACAAAATCAAATTTGTTTCACATTTCTCACAAAAAAATTCGTTTTATAGTTGCCTCCATGCCTAACAATTAATCGTGACTTGAGTATTTCCGTTGATCCTAGACATTCATCAAAATAACTTCATTTTCTCCTCACCTAAATATTTAATGTCGCATTTAGGTGAAAGAAGGAGCGTTCTCTGCTATTTAAACACTAGAAATTATACTGTAATAAATTTTCCAAAATGGATGCTTTATATTATGGTAGAGCGTTGTTTTCATATACTTTATACGTACTGTGATATCCACACTTATCAGATGCATGCATTCATACTATGTATATTCATTTTACTCCGTGACATACGACCACTAAAGCAAGCTGTATCCTTCATCGATTTTGCAGATTGTGAGGATCATGTTAGTATTCTACCCATAACTGTTTATTTATAAATTTACTTTACCTTTATATGCCATTATGTCCCATGAAGGAATATCTGGACGACATACACTGTTTTTCGATGAATTGGAAAAAGCGAAATATGTTTTTTTCAATGGATCAGGAGTCACAGAACTGCATAAGATAAAACTATAACAAGCCTTTCCACTGAGAATAATACTCAAAATATCTCTCCAATGCTTCCAGTGAGAAATATATATTATAGTCGTTTCTGAGAAGATAATAGAATTTAGACCACAAGTTATATAACATAGAAAAGTTTCAAATATTAAATTCCATATTGTGCGTCGTGATTCTTTATTTAAATATTATGCATCAATGTGCTTTTATTCAGAATGTTGCTTCAGAGATATTAAAATATGGGCCATATTAAGATTTAGAGACCAATGTGACAGCAAGATTTAATATTCAGAGATATGTGAGTAATTGTTAGTAGCTCCTCTGGTAAAATTTTCAGAGGAGTTATAGAGAATTATCTTCCGTGTCTTACTTGTTTGCATTTTACATGAGAAATTTTTTTAAAGGTTTTTTCTTCATTAAAACTCTTAAATGTTTTTAAAGTCACGCGTTCTTGAAGGAAAGTAATGCCTCCACCTTCTTTCGTAAAAAAGAGATAAATTCATAAGGGCTCATACTGCATTGAAATCCCCTTAAAAGTTTAATGCTCTTGGTTCTATATGTGTAACATTTTTTATAACCTTAAATGTTAAATAGACAATCAGGTCCTGCAAAAAAATAGGTAGCCTATGATTTACATTTTAATTTTATAGTGTATCAACTAAGTCAAATTTAAATTTTTCCTAAGATGCCGTTGAAGTCTCAACTTCAAATTTAGATCACTTACAATAATTGGGAGAAATATGAAATATGGGGCATGAAAAACAAATTGTTTCAGCTAATTATATGAAAATAATTACAAAACTGCCATTGTACATAAAATTGAAAGTTCCATATTCTGCGTACAGTATGGATTGGACAGATTCTACAGAAGGTAGTTTTTCGCACTAGAATTCATTTTCAACGTGAAATGACTTTATTTTACTTATAAGTAGCAAGCTCCACAATCGGTGTCATTCATTTAAACTTTCTGAGACTAAATGTTTAGAGCCTAGTATTGCCTCAGGACTTGATCAGTTTGTATTTGATTCGTTCAGAAGATGGCATTAGTAAAGTAGCGAAACACAAAGGCTTATTATGTATTACTTCTTAGCCCCTTCAGTTCTATCTATTGCACATGCTAAATCATTTTCCTCAAAGTGCAAAAGATAATAATTGATAAATATGATCAGAAAGAGAAAGAACTTGCTTGTTTACCTTGCCAAAATTCGGTAGAATTTATAGAATTTGAGAAGAAAGAATTCTCTCTCTCTCTCTCGCTCTCCTCCTCTCTTAAGAGTGAACTTTATTAAATTTAAATCTCACAATATTTTTATATGTTTTCAAATCAAAAATATTTATAAGTTAAACACGATATATTAAGATTCAAATTCGGAACAAATCACGATATTTTCTAACCGACTTCTGGTTGTTTTATTATTCATTACAATATCAAAACAAAATTAAGTATTTGTTTCTAATTTACTATGGTAGTTGAAACTAAAGAGATGAAATTAATATTTTTTAAAACTAGAATTCTTATGGCATTCACATAAGGCTAGTAAAGCCTCATATTGCTCTGTTTTCCATTAATGAATTTCGTTATTCCTAATTCCTAGAAAATATCTTAATCTTATAATATATATTCTATGAGTAAAATGTACATCCAAGTATATAATTATGCCTACTATTAATTCCAAATTGATTTTCTCTCTCCACCATTTCATAAAAGCTAATAAACGTAGAGCAGAAATTGTACTAAGGTGGATGCAAAAATAAAAAATCATGTTCTTGTTTTCACAACAGAAGTCACGTCTGTATCGATACAACTTAGGTTCTAAACTAATGCAAAGCCGTTTGGGCGTGGGTATAGGATCATGAATATAATCAGCATTCAATTGTCCATTTACTCTTGACAAGTGTTTCTTCCTAACGTGATACTTCTTTCACACATCGTTTATTCTGAAATCCAATATATGTGTATATGATTGCTCCTATTTAATTTAGGAATATTTTTGTTAAAAAATCTTTTTCTGTTTACTTATACATAAAATATTTTTTGCGTGCTCATTTAGGCATTATAAATAAAAAAATTGTTACCCAAATTTAGATTTAATCTGACTTATTAAAGTAAAAATCTAAAAAAATGGCTGTTTTAAAAATTCATAGTTCGTTTTGATTTGAACAAAAACGTGTTATGTGTTGAAAATTTCAAACTGTTGAGGTATTTCCGAAATAATAAATTCCTTCTATAATATCTAGAATAGTTACGTAATCTGTCTGCATATAGTAAAAAAAATCTTCCTCGTTAATTTCAAAACTTTTTTCTTTTTTGTACGAAATCAAACATTTTCAGGTTTACCAGAGCAATGATCTACTTGACAAAGAATTAAACCCAATGTGTTTTGCAAGTGTGTGTGTGTGTGTGGGGTATATTTTGTTTGGTAATGTATATTTTGTTCGTTTTGTTTGTTATTTGATCTTCAGATGATCCAAGAATTTGTAGAAAAAATGAGAAGCCAGAACTGAACATAGCTATCGAATGGAGAAATAACTCCGAAATGCACTTTTTGAGATTTACAAGGAAACTTTTAATTAACCTACAACTTTTAACTGAAATAACTTCTCAAATTCTCACTACATTGCGCTACGAATGCGTGTAATGGCAGAGGGTGTAAAAGTAATTTGTTTCGTATCAGTTCCACGCCATTTTGAAATTGTCTCCCAAAGTGTCATATTCAACCGCAGATTCTATATTGACTGTTAAAAATTGGTATTTATGTGGCGAAAATAATACACTGTTGCTACAGAAGTTGTCTGCAACATTCAGAAACCTATCTAACCGACCTGTTTGGAAACAGAGTTATCGCCTATCAATACCCAAACAGTTATCCTGGTGCATTGCATTGGCCACCTTATTCACCAGATCTGAATCCATGTGATTTGATTCTTTGGGGTAATATGAAAGATTTGGTGTACAAGAAGAAGCCTACAGACCTTATTAGCCTCAGAAGGTCCATAACTGACTCATTTGCAAGCATTAAAAGAAAAACTCTTGAACTTTTAACTGTCAACTTTATGACTAGTTTGCGCTATTGTATCACCTTTGAGGGTCCTCACTTTGAAAACATTTTGCATTAAAATCCTTATCAACGTTCTTTTCAATAAAAAAATGTTTGTAGAGCTATCTGCAACGACTAAAGAGTTATTTCAGTTAAAAGTTGTATGTTAATTAAAACTCAACCTGTAGCTGTTTTTGCAAAACCTTATATACAAATAACCTATTCCACATTTATACAAAATTGATCGTTGAGTTATAAATAGTCTGCTATGCAACAGTCTGAAGTTCGTTTTACTTCGTTATTCATGTTAATTAGCATAATTAGTTTTCTTATCTTAAGTTTCAATAGTGCGTCACATATGTACCTTGCGTACATAAATTCTTGCCTGAATTTTGTTAAGTTTCATAACCATGTTTAAAATAACTTTTACTATTATAAGTTTACGCAGGAAAAGTAACAATGAAATTTTAATAATTCAATATGTTTTATGAAACTAATCCAACTCAAGGTAATTATGAATCAATTAACTTAGCACAAAATGTTAAATTGCTATTTTACGCCTTAAATACACGCAGACCTTTATTATTTGAAATAATTGCTTATAATTATTATACCTTATGACATAAAAGACTTTACGCTTCAACTGGCTTGATTCGTTATTTTGTAATTTAAAGGTAACACTCACACAAAATTAGAAACTTATCAGTCCTTGATTAAAATGGATTAGCAATTTACTTTCGTTATGAAACCCCTGATTTACCCGGATAAGAAACAGTATTTCTCATCACTTTGCAAGCTGATAAGCTTATCTTGTTGTGACCTGATTAACAAAAAAAGAAAATTAAAAAAATATGACCACAACGTTAGGGAAGTTAGCATCATTTCCGGCCTACCGGCACAAATTATTCTAGGTAAAGGAAAGCAGAATATCAAGTGAAGAGCAATCACTGCTTTTTAAAGAAGTTGTCAATTCTTCCCTTTGAGCAATGTTTAAAGATCAATTGACTCATATTCTAAGAACTGATTATTTCAGTTGTCAAAATGAACAATGGGAAAATTTTTCTAGAATTTTTCAAAAGGTTTGAAACAAGTATTTATATGAATTGATTGTTTGCTCATAATACCATTAAATCTAGAAATAATAATATTCGTTCAATCTTAGAGTGCCTCAGTGCTAAACGTCGGTGCGTTAACTTTGTAAAAATTTTATATATGTGTGTGTGTGTATGCCTCAGCAGCATGGGTCCACAACATCACTGCCAGACAACAGAAACCCCTGTCTTCTATCCAAATAAAGTTTCTGCTCAATATCGCAGGGGCGTACAACACCATCCCAACGGCGGCTCTCCAGGTCATAGAAGGTCTAATGCCTCTTCACATTAAAGCCAAAATGCAATCAACACTGGTAAGGGTAGGCCGTTAGAAATTACGCACCAATACACCCTGCACTTTTTAGCCTGGAAGATAGAATCACACATGGGGGACAAGTTCCTTCCAATATAACGCCAATTGAAGTGTACACAGATGGCTCAAATATAAACGATCAAACGGGCAGCGCTTTCTGTGCCATTGCAAACTAAGGCATCACTAAAACCTGGAAGGTCAAGCTGAGCCCAGCCAATACTGTGTTCCAAGCAGAAATGCCAGCCCTCAAAGCAGCCATCGAGTGGGCCAACACTGCAAACGAAGATGTCAACATCTGGAGCGACAGCGAGCCTAGCCTCCAAGCTCTTAAATCCTTTAATGTAAAGAGCAAAATCACTCAAGAGGAACAAATGGCTCTTCTGGAGAATGCCAGAATCAGGCTCGGCTGGGTTAAAGCACACATAGGCATGAAAGGCAATGAAATAGCAGATACCCTTGCGAAGGAGGCAACCACGGATGGAATTCCAGCCAGCCTTCCATTCCCAAAAAGTTTCCTAAAGAAACAACTTCTACAGCTCTCACTCTCGCGTTGCCAAGCTGAGTGGGATAATGGTGAGACTGGCAGATCGGTTTACAGCATTATACCGAAAATATCTAACAAACAGCTGCACTGGTCCAGAGAATGCATCCAATTCACCACTGGCCATGGGCCCTTCCCCAGCTACCCCAAGAGATTCGGTCTCTACTCTACAGACTACTGTGGATGTGGGGAAATAGGCAATCCCCTTCACTATGCAACGAGATGTCCACTTACTTTATCTTATCACCACAAGGAACCAAGCCCACAATTCCTAGTCCATTGGTGGAAGAGAACCCTATCCAAAAAAATCTCAAGACGAAATATATATAATTTAATCACATTCCTGGCGGCTAACAAATACCTAATTAAAAGTCAAAATACAGCACCGTCACATACTCCTGCCTAGAAATAAATACTTCCAAAGATTCACCTCCTAGAACCAGAAGTTCGAAGAATTCCCAGTTGAGCAGTAGAGCACACTAGCTTAAAAACAGCAACCAGCCACAACCAATTCTTCCGTAATTCATTCGAAAAATTCACCCTTCACATCACTGCCAATCCTTGAGTAACAATTCCAGCGATCCCTCAGTATAAATAACAAGACAGAACAAAAAAAATCCCTTTTCGGCAAGCTTGAAGGCAAAGGTAGATTCCTTTACGCTAATGTTACAGAAGTAATGAAATATTACATATTGATCAATACAGACATAGCCAATATCTTTATTGTTTCTACACATTGCAATATTTACGCTGTGATTCTGTTTTCATGACATTTAATGTTTTACTATATCAAGGTTTTATCATTCCATTTTTCATTCCAAAAGGTTATGCTAGATTTATTGGTCAGTAAATTGGCCAATTTTTTTTTATATCCAAACACATAATCATTCAACACGTAGGATTCATAAAGAAATAAATATCCCAGCAGCTCAAATATTCCCTAGATAACATTAAGGCAGCCTATCTGAAATAGTAGCAAGAAATTGACACTTGACACGAACGAAGAACGACTCTAGATTAGTTTATTTAATCTAGGTTACCATATAATTGTGCGAACATTACTTTGCCATATGGTAAAATCACATGACATGAAACATTTAAACATTACTAGAATGGGCTCATTTACAGAAATCCCTTGTTACAGAGATAATAGTCATTAAATTCTTAACACATAAGAGAATAAAAATTATTAAACATTGTGAGTTCCAAATTTAACACGTGTGAAGCATAGGATATCAATGCAGCCATTTTGAACAGGAAATTTAAATCTCCATCGACAGTTAAAAGCAAATACTCAGGCAGAAAACCCCAAAACAATTATAAAGTTAATGAGATATTTTTCAATATAAAAAAGGATAAAGGGAATTCTTATATATCTATCTTCTTTGGCTATTGTATATTAAATTTATTGAACAAATCTTGGTGCATCCAAGTTAAGTTAAATATGAAATTAAATTAATTTGTCAAATTAACTATTAAAATTAACTGTTTGATTAATTAAAATTAACTATTTACTTAAAAAAAATTAAATATCTAGTTAATTGTGACGATATCTTCACTGAAACCTATTTTATGGCTCATAGTATATGCCAGCAATCTTAATCTTGTAATGATCTAATAATTATCTTAATTTAAATAAAAGTTATTTTGTTTGTATGTATGCTCCACATCTCCTCCTAAACCACTGGACTGATTTCAACCAAACTTTGCACACTTTTTATTTAAGACAAGAGAAAGTTCACCTTAACTTTTCAAAGCCCAAAAGTTACTTAAAATTCCTTTTAATTAAAAATTAAACAAGGCTTTTTTCCACTATATCTTTGGAAATCATTATCTCACGAAAATATTTTTACACCTTATTTTATTTTAAATAAAATTGGCATTTCAGTGACAAAAATTTCATTTCCATACAATTTGTTTCTCTCATTTTTATATTTTTCAAAATTAATTTTATATTGAATTCGTAACAATATTCTTTATTGTTGAAGAACAAGAATAATACGAATATATATAGTTGACAGAATACATTCACAGAATTCTGGACTAATGCTAAAAGAAAATTTTATAAGTAGATTATTAGCCATTTATATCTTGACCTAATAATGATTGATTTATTTTCATTCTTTAAATTAATGAATAATATAATAAAATATTCATTGAAACCTTTCTTTTTTTACTTTAGTAATTGTTAAATAAATTTGAAGTACCTATATAACAAATAATAATTTATGGAGAAAACAACTGTTTTTAAAAATCGTTTGTTTCACATGATATTCTCATTTTAATTAAAAACGTTTCAGATCAGAAAAGGAATTTGTGTATTATAATTTTTATACAATAGTAGTTTTTACATTAAAAATATTAGACATGAAAGCATTTTAATCCGGATCAAAGCCAAGTATATCAGTTGTTTATTGTACAAAAAGTAAAAGTGAATGCGGCTGATGGGAGCACATAACTTCTAAGTAATTCTTGCTGTGAAAAAACTTTCAATATAAAAGTAGTTTGTTATGATAAGGTGATAATTCCCCTAATTGAAATTTTCTTTCTATCTTCAATCGTAACGGAGCTGTGGGGATAAATTGGGGGGAATTGAACATCTCTTTTCAGCTCATAATTTCTAAGCAATTGTAGCTGTCAAAAAACTTTTAATATAAAAGTTGTTCGTTATGATTATGTGATAATTCCCCTAATTGAAAATTCCTTTCTATCTTCAATCGTAACAGAGTAATGGGGAAATGATAAATTGAGGGGGCTGGGGAATTGAATATCGCTTTTCAGCTCATTACTTCTAAGCAATTTTAGCTGACAAAAACTTTTAATATAAAAGTTGTTCCTTCTTAAAAGGTGATAATTCGCCTAATTGAATTTTTTTCCTATCTTTAGTCTTAACAGAGCTATGGGGAAATGTTAAAATGGGGGAGGGGATTGAAAGTGGCATTTTAGCTCATAACTTCTAAAAAATTGTAGCTATCAAAAAAGCTTCAATATAAAAGTTGTTTATTATAAAGAGGCAATAATTCGCCTATTTTGAGTTTTCTTTCTATCTTCAATCGTAAAGGAATTATGGGAAAATGAAATTTTCTGTCCCCCGCCATTTCCACCCCCTTTTAGCTGGTTAGCCATCTACAAACTCGGTCGATATTTTCACCGAACTTACAACATATCCCTCACCGGTTAAAATCTAATCAAAATTACTCTAGTTATCGTGTTCACAAGATAACATGGGCAAAAGCGTTATACATATCTATGCTCTACTAATAATAAGGAAAGGAATATTTCGCCCTATATTCTCATAAGAATTAGAGCTACAAGAATGAAAGCGGGTGGAAGAGACTGCAAATGACGAGAGCTTTCCAACAATTGATAACATGCATAGGTTAAAACGTACTTTAAGTTGGGGGAGAGGAGGGGAAGGGGGAAAATCACTTTTCAGCTCATAACTTCTAAGCAATTGTAGCTATCGAAAAAGTTCAAACACAGAAATTGTTCGTTATGATAAGGCAATAATTCGCCTAATTTGTATTTTCTTTCTATTTTCAATTGCAAAGGAATTATGGGAAAATGAAAATTTCCACGCCCCACCATTTCCACCCCCTTTAAGCTGGATAGCCCATCTACGAACTCGACCGAGATTTTTACTATCCTTACAACATATCCCATGCTGGTTAAATTTACATCAAAATTACTCTCCAGCTTTCGTGTTCACAAGATAACATGGGAAAAAGAGTTATATATATATAAACTTTTTAACGAACGGTGGGTTTGGGTTCTAGGGGTCATGAACGGTGAAGATCTGCAGAAATTTTACGAAAGTCTTGTCATGAGAACCATTGCAATAGGTAGACTTCCTATAAGGAATCTACCTAAAAACAGTCCCACGATTTTTAGGATGGTTGCGACAATTTTCATTAATATTGTAATTACCGGTGTAAAACGTTATTCAATTCTTCTTTTTCGTCGCATCGAACACTACTATCAGCCCCGAATCATGGAGCTGCAACTGCATGAAAAATTGTAACTAAATGAAAGATTCAACCCTTTCACTGCACTCAAATTTGATAACTCCCCTTGTAAATTTTTATATTATACTCGGATTGTAATCCTCAATGTGTTTTTATTTTATTCTTCTTTGTTCATATATAATTATGTTCCCTTCAAGTGAATTTATATCCTAATGTTGTAATTTTTTTTTGTTCTTTGCTTTTGCTTTTCAATAAAGTTTCACACATACTCATCCAACCGACAGAGTGCCCTTTAGGCGCCGAGTTCGGGGGTATGCTGTGGTGTTATGCGTGTGTGCGTGTGTGTGTGTGTTTAATTACATGTTTATGAAATAGCTTAAGACGATATCAGGCATCTTTTCCATTTACATGTAATATAAATTGTCAAAAACCGCAATATACAAAATAAATGTAATTTTGGCATCGGAATCTATTCTCACTGTGGTTCCGCAGTGTTGCTTTCCTTTGCTGGATCAACACAGCCTGAATAATTGATGATTATGTCCTGTAAAATTAGTCCCAAGATGTACAAAGTTAGAAATCCATGGGAATTTTAAAAGAATTTCAATCGTTTTTGTTCAAAGACTATTTTGACATAGACGTATATTTTGAGAGTTCTTTCTGCAGTGAAGGTGGAAAATTTCCTTAATTTATGTTTGCTAACTTTTTACAAGGAATATTAACCCAAATAATTCAACTTTTTCATATTAATTTTTTAGAACATAGTTTATAAATTGTATGAATCGACTTCACCTTTTGGAAACAAAAATCGTCAAATTCTTTATTGATATAAACTGTACTCTTTACAATGCATTAAATTATTCGGCATCAGAATCTGGGAAGCGAGTCTCTTCCGTTACATCGTCTCCATTACATCTCCTGGAACGACGCACACAGCTCTGTGTCGGGTGATGTGCTGGAAATGGAATAAAAAAATAATCTTAACATTTTCTGCAGTTTGGATTACAAGTTAAAACAGTCGTTCTTATTTTATTTATTTTTACTCGATATCCCTTTGTGTCTCCAAATATTTTCTGCTGCGTCGTTCTTCGCTTTACCAGGTAGCACGGAAATAAAACTTATGACATGCAATAAAATGAATAAAATCATACACTTGTCAAAGGCAAATTGGAATGAATTAAGTTCAAAATAATCGTTTGGTAAATTTCATTGAAGTGTCAAAATAAGATTATTTAACAAATTAATTGCAGTGATTTGATTTATATTGAGTTCAAAATAATCGCTTGGTAAATTTCATTGAAGTATCAAAATAAGATGATTTAACAAATTAATTGCAGTGATTTGATTTATATTGAGTTCAGAATAATCTTTTGGTAAATTTTATTCAAGCATTTAAAATAAGGTTATTGTCTTCTTAGTTAGCTTACTAATTCTAAAGAAATTGACAAAAGTATTTGGTGCGAAACTTATTAAGACCCCTAGTACCATGTGCTACGCAACACTAGGTGGGGTCACGATACGAATTTTAAGACTCCCCTGGTTGAAAATAATGAATAAATAAACGTAATATTTAAAATCATATAAATTTCATTTTAATAACATTTTGAAGTCCCTGTCATGTTCAATAAACATAATTTACTTTCATATTATTTAATGTAACTTGTTAAGTCTGAATTTTTTTATATACTGAAGCTAAAAATTATTGATATCAACTGATATCTAACTTTTGAGTTGAATTAAGATATGTGCCTACCATAAATTCGACTTTTTCATGAAAATTTTCGAAATTTTGTTTATTATTTTGTATTAAAGCCCATACATTTAGGATTCCAAAAATAGTTTACTTTAGTTTCTTCTATAGTTAGAAGCAAAGTTATTGAATAAATTATGAGCCAGAAGTGAAATTATCGAAACTGGAACTAAACCATAGAATTGTACACAAAGCATATAAACAGCTATTTCTTTACTCATAAACAATGTGACTATACAATTTACTTTTTAAATATAGAATTAAGTTTTATTTATTTATTATTGTTTTAGGCGTATCTGGCAACTGTTTCTCTAGTACGGGATGTTTTACCGAAAGAAAATTTCGCTCACTCCAAACACTGTTATTAGGTACTACGATATCAGTTTAATAATTCAATTCATGAGATATAGGGCTGATGACTTTACTTAACCATCGTAATGTAAAACTTTAACCAAAAATTATTTTAAAAAAACTATATAGAAATTCGTATTGAGAGACATAAGAAATCGAAGCTACTAGTCGAACCAAAAACAAAATTATCAAGAAAAAAATTAAAAGCTGAAAGAAAATGTTAATTAATTAAAAATTAACTCAAAGAAGTCTTAACTTACAAATACTGTGAATTTTAGGTTGTTAAAATATGTATATAATTTTTTGGGCGACTTTAAAATCTTTATTTGCGTTTTCTGGAAAATTGATATTTTCATTTTTTGTGGATTACAAAAAATCTCATTTCTTAAAGAGTTTTTAAGATATTAAATTAAAATTTAATAACAGTTTTCTATACATCTATAGGTATGTTCTGAACCTCAAATATAGCTTGAAAGTGTATAATATTTTAATTTAGAGCTGTTTATATTTGAAAAGGTGATAGATAGTTTTTTCTTGTAAAATCTGTGTCGTATACAAACTTGGGTATATCTCAGTAACATTAAGAGGTTAACTTAAATTAGTTAGAGGTTAACTTTAAGAGTTTAACTTAAATATTCTACTTTACAACAAAGGTAAATAAATAACAAATATATTATTGAAACAAAAAGTTAAATACATGCATTAGAATGTTTTATAAGAAGTTTGGCGTAAACGTCAGTTTTAACTAAATTTTGACCAAAAATAGCCAAAATTTTGAAAATAAAAAATTTGATCATTAAAATGGCATTTGAATTCACAGTTTTATACACCATTATAACTGAAAACATAAGTGTTGAATAAAAATTTCCTTTTTTTCAAAAAAAGTGCTCCGAAGGTAGGCGAAGTGCTCCTTAAGCATATTAACAAAAAATTTATTCTCAAAAATGAAAGCATGAACATTTCTTAAACTCTTATCAATACTAACTTTTATAATGACATGCCATTACCCATTGTTCAGCGCGCTGATTACCACAATACACTGATTGTTAGTATGCAACTTAATGCTTGTATATCAGTTTCAATTAATTAATAACAACATCGATTAACAAAAGATATATTGAAACTATTCGAACGTTTAAAATTGAACATGCTGTAAATTTGCAATTGTAATTACTGTATTAGGATTTTATCAGTGATCATAAAGCAATATAATTTCTTTTCTTTTGAATAACTGTCTTTCAAGATATAAAATAAGAAAAGTTCGATTCCACCTCATTCATTATGAAACAGTAGACAAAGATAAAACATGAGAAGTCTGTCTTTTATTAAAGTTTTTTTTGTCAATATATTGCATTTTATTAAATTCAAGTGACGGTAATCAACTTTTTATTAGAGAACTTAAATTCGGCACATAAAGTTAGAATTTGACGAGAAGTAAAGAGGAAAAAGGAAGAATGCAGAAATAATATTTTTTTTTCTTTTCTTAAAATCACTTTTTTAAAAATTTCTGCTAACGTTACGGATTGGTTAATCTAATTCCTGAGTTATATAAATTCAACATGAGACTTCAGATGAAATTAACAATTAAACCATACGCTTTTCTTTGACCTGATATTTGAAACCACGAAAATGGTTACAGTTGCCATGACCTTAAACAAACAAAAAGATTATTACTAACAAGGCATCATTTAAATGACATTAACTTCATCAATTTTTCAAAATGGTATACTAATCTTTTTCTCCCTTTTAGAATTTTATGGCGTAGTAAACGATAAATACTAGTTACAACAAATGAAATTTTAATAAATCTCATTATATTTATTATTTTTTATGTTCTAAACGATCACTTTTTGTGTGACTTACTTCTCCAATCTTGATTTCATGTTTGGGGACGCATTTCAATCCGTCCTTGCAAGGACACTGGAAGTTGTACATGTCGGGTTTCTTTTCAACGTCATTTACCAGTGGAGTGCATGATTGACCTGTAAAAGAGAAATTATTCAGTATTTTGCAAACTGCAGCCGTGACCCATATGTAAAATCAAATCCAAATGTAGTGCAACCCCGGTTAACCAAACTAAAGGAGGGGACAGCCGTTTCGAATGATGACGTTCCCGGTTAAGCCATAAACTTCTATTTCTAATTTGCAACTAATTACAGTATGTAATTCTGATATATTTTGAGTGTAAAAGGAATTCATAACTTGCTTAGTAGGCTACACTTATGTTCTTTATTAAAGTTAACCCTCCGTTGTCTCAATATTCGCACCGGCGAGTTCGGCCTCGATGCGCCTGATAGGCACACGTAAACAATATTATAATTAATATTGTTAATACCCATTAATTTTAATTTTAGCATTCTAAAGTTAATCTTTGACCTATTTGGGAAGGTTTGAAAGAAAAAAGGTGGGGATATCGTTCCGAAAAGTTCTCGCCTTCGCGATTATTTCCGTGCAGTACAATATGTGTTTTTTAGGATTTGCGATTTCGGATAACCCTAGTTTTGGTTAACCCTTGTTCAGTTAAGCGGGGTTTTACAGTAATCTTTATTTGAAATTCAAATATACAATTTTTGGTGCGGATATTTCCTAATAATCGTGACACTCTATGGAGTAGGGAGGTATCTAACTGAGTTTTGTGCATTTGCTTGACGTTTGTGAATCTAAGAAAATTAACTTTAACAAGTAAGACCAACGGCTTCGTATCTTTGGCTAAGAGTTGGAATGTCGAGATGAAATTCTCGGCAGACGAAACACATGTTTAATTATTGTTGTCAGACTTCTCCAGTATTAAGAGGATGCGCTCTGCTCTCTGCTACCCTCTTCTAGGTAACTTTCCTTTAGATGTCCCTCGGTTGCTTGGTTCGGTACTTTTCGGTTAACCAAACACGAATCGTTGCCAAGAAAAACACATATTGTCGCCAAGCAAAACACAAATCATCGCCAAGCAAAACACGAATCGTCGCGAAGCTGAAATGTTGGTGCTATTCCGTGTTGGCGCCAATATTTCAGTTTGGTGACTTTTGGGGTTTTTTTAAGTTACCGCTAAGGTCGCTAAAATGCGGAGATTTGTGCCAAATTCTAACGACAGATTACCAAATCTTAGCGATCATCACTGGCTATCTGTCTCTAGAACTTGGTGGTTTTTGTCTGGCGTTCCGTTAACGGATGTCGAGCATTTCGAATTTTCAAATAGACTCAGACTAATTCAAATTTTGCTGTATTTGCTGCTCCACTGAAATTTCCACCGTGCATATGGTATAAGCAAGGAAGAATGTGGATTTTTAGGAACAAGTGTAATCAACTACCATAATATCAACAGTACAGAGATTTTGTTCCAAAATTAATATTATTATTATTATATTATCTCTTTGTTCATTTTTTTTTATTCATAACTGTTTTTTCTAATATTTGTGCTTAATTGTGTATATTTTTCAAAATTTTGTGTGTCTCCTGCATGTTTTATAATTAATCAAGTTCTGCTGTTTAAATGTTTTTTTTTTTTTATCATTTCTTTCTGTAAATGTCAAACACTTTAAGATTGTGTTACCCAGACAGGGCATATTTCTCCAGTTTAAGTTTTGGGTTTTTTCATAAGTTTAAACCATGGGTGAGGAGAGAATTTAAAGTTGTTCGGGTTATGGCATTCGTGTAGGTTCCCAGGGTCCTCTGGTGGAAATTGTTGTACTCATCCACTCGACACCCACCCAACTGGTTAGATAACCAATGAGGGTATACGCACCAGGGGTGTGGGGTGGCGTCATGTCATGTATACAAAGTAGGTGTGTGAAAAAAATCAAGGTTCCGCCCTGCTTTTGGTATAATGGCAAGCAAATCAGTTTATACTTTATTATGGATATTGTATGATATCTAAAATGACATTTTTCGTATATCCTGCCCTTTACTTATACCAGATAAAGCATGTAAGTAGCTATTAATGTTAATAAATTTTACCAAATTTAAGAAAATAGATGCATGTAAGGAAGAGAGTGAAAGTTGAAAATTGATTGTAATAGGGAAGTGAGTGAGTCACTTTATGATTCTTGAATACTTTCGAGAGTAGATGTATTGATAGCTCCTTATGTATTTCACGAAGGTAAAATATTCGGGTGTATCTAAAACACAACCCCTACCCTAGTTATTTTATATTCAACTTTAAATTTCATTACCGAAAAATTAAGGCATTTAATGAACAAAATTTTAAAATCAAACTCGAACTAAAAATGAAGTTAATAACAAACATACTTAGTCAAAAACTGAAAAATTGTTTGCATACCTTCTGGTGTCAATTTCTGGCAGTGGCCTCCAAAAGAGACGTAGTTCAAGCAACATTCATCTTCTTCACAATCATCAGCTTTTTTGCAGCTCTTGGCAAAAACTGTCTACAAACAATGAATAAATTAATTGTGTAAGTACACTATTCATTGTAACATTTCATATGTTATCAAAACTATTTGAAAGGATTTCGCATTTAAAAATTATAAAAATAAAATTTTATTTTCTCTAAAATTATATAATATTTTGCATAATGTTGCCAGTTTGAAAACTTTCTTTTTTGCCAGTGATTAATATCAAATGCATATTTAGTCAAGCTCCTTTAATTATTTTAGTTTAAAGCAATTTTTCCTTCATAAATAGAAAGAAAACTTTTCAATAATTCATTCCATTTTTTAATCTGCTTAGCATTTAAGGAATCGTCCTCAAATTTAATTTGAAAATATTTTTTTTTAATTCCATCCATACAGATTCAACTTCCGACGTAAACTATTCATATATCAGGAAGGAGTTCAGAAAATGCTTTAGTTAAAACTTAAATAAGTTATTTTGAGGTTATTATTTGTGTATTGAAATTTTTCGTTCTTTTATAATCTTCAGAGTTCTATTAAAATAACCAATGAAGAAATGCAAAAAATATTTACTTTTTTCGAAGGGCAAAATTAAAAACAAATCAATCAAAATGCACCTACAAGGGCCAGGTTATTGCATTTTTTGGAATAATTTTAAGGAAAAAAACCCTATCAGAAAGAAAACATTATGCTAGTAAACATAAATTTCACATTATATGCTTATAATTTCAATCTCTAATTGTGATCAATAATTTGTCATTTTAAAAAAATACATGCGTAGTAATTCTCTGTATTCGCATCTTGACATTAATGACGAAAATAGCTAATAACAGACAATTTTTACAAAGAGTAAATTACTTATTTTTTTAAAACAATCTTATTTATCATAAGTATTAAAGTATACTGTTTCTCTAGAACAATTAAAACTCTATTATTAAACATAATTGTAATCTACATTTCGAATGTGTCTTAAGTTTATACATCAAATAACGTTCGTTGAAATAATTTTGTTTATTAGATATTTATATATATTTTTTGCATTCTCAAATGACATATTTTGTATCAAAGCGGTTTCTAAAATCTCATAAAGCTTAATTATATATTAGAAATCAATAAATAAAGCTATATTTTCTTCTCCATTTACAAAGCTGACATCTGATAATATTTAAAAATTATATATGTTCTCTCTACTTTATGATTCATAAGCCTCGACCTGATACCGGAAAATATGAAACAGTGGACTCTCGATTTCACGAAACCTTTAGGTAATCAAAATTGTTCCTAAATTAAAATACTGAAAAAAATTACCTTCAGGGTTCTTTCTCTGCTCTGTTTGATTCATAAAATCGAATAAGTTATTGTTAAATATATCACAGAAAATGACTTGCATTTTCTGTAAAAAAATACGTACTCATTATTTTTTAACGAAATATGTAGATTTTGCAGCTTTATTACTAGATGGATTGAATCTATTTTGCAATGTTAGATGTTTCTTACTGAAATTATGCATTATATGACGGGGGTGGATTTTATAAATGACAGTTACGGTTGAATGGATCAAACGTCAATTATTTCAGCACGGCAGTGTCTTAAATTCTATACTGCACCAACTCGAGAACACTTTACTTTAGGTAGACTAAATAGTCATTGGACTAGCAAATTGATCATTGACAAAACTTATATTTCCAAGTGTGATATTCATAACGCGAAATTGAACTTTTTGTAGGCCACGGTGACTGAAAATTGATACAAAAAATTATTTTTTAGAAATTACATTATTTACAAAGTTATTTAATCGTTTATCTGTAAGAGCCAACAAAATCAAATTCCGTTCCACAATTTTCAACAAAAACGTTTTATAATTTGGTTGCCATGTCCACTCTAACAAATTATAATCGTGACCTTGCTATTTCTCGTCTGATCTGAACGTTCGTCGAAATAACTCATTTGCCCTCAGCTAAATATTTAATATTACGTTTTAGGTGCAAGAAAGAGACGTTCCTTCTGTTTTAACACCGAGAAATTATTTGTAATAAATTTTCCAAAATGAATGCTTTATATTAATTAAACAGTTGTTTTTCATATACTTTATACCGTTTTCTGACTTGTCAGATATAACACAATTCACAACTAATTGAAATATATTCATTTTACTCACTGTGGCTGATACGACCACTAAAGCAAGCACAATCCACTTCATCGTTTTGCAGGTGCAGGATCAATGTTATGTCTACATACATGTTTACCAGATTTACTTCCTTTTATAACCCTAATACTTGTGCCCTTGAGAATATCTGAAACAATTGACGGCATCTGTTTTCGATAATTGGAAAAAAGTGAAAATAAGTTTCAATGGCCTAGTCATAAACGATAAGATAAAACTATACGCCTTTTCCACCTGAAATAATACCATAAATTCTCACCAATACTTCCAGGCGAAAAAACATATGTATAGTCGTTTCTGAAGATAATAAATTTTGAACCTGACAAATTATATAACATAGAAAAGTTCCAAGATTAAATTCCATATTTAGCGTCGTAATTCTTTATTTAAATATTATGTCAATGTGCTTTTATTCAAATGTTGCTTCAAAATGTATTAAAATATGGGTCATATTAGTTGAAACCAATGTTGACATGAAATTTTGAAATATTTCAGAGGAATTATTTGAGTGATTCTTAAATGACTCCCCTGAAATGTTTAAAATTTTCAGAGGGGTTATAGAGGAATTATCTTCCGTGTCTACTTGTTTCATTTACGCGAAATTTTTTTAAAGGTTTTTTTCTTCATTAAAACTCTTAAATGTTTTTAAAGTCACGCGTTCTTGAAGGAAAGTAATGCCATACCTACCTTCTTTCGTAAAATAAATAGTTAAATTCCATAAGGGCTCATACTGCATTGAAATCCCCTTAAAAGTTTAATGCTCTTGGTTCTATATGAATTGTAACTTTTTTTATAACCTTAAATGTCAGAAATAATCAATCAGATCCTGCAAAAAATGAGTAGCCTATGATTACATTTAATTTTAGTGCTTTATCAACTAAGTCAGAATTTAAATTTTTCTTAAGTGCCGTTGAAGTCTCAACTTCAAAGAAATATTATCACTGGCAATAATTGGGGAAATATAGAAAATATGGGGCAAAAAGTGAAAAACAAATTGTTTCGGCTAATTATATGAAAAATCATTAAAAAACTGCCAATGTACACTAATTAGGGTTTCCATATACTGCATATAGTATGAATTAGCTGACAGAATTCTTCAAAAGGTAATTTTTCAGACTAGGGAATTCATTTTTTAAATATTTCAACGTGAAATGACTTTATTTTACTTATAAGTAGGAAGCTCCACAATGTGGGGTCATTCATTTAAATGCGGAACTAAATGTTTAAAACTAAGACTATTGACTATCCTGGGACTTTGAGCACTTTGTATTTGATTCGTTCCAGAAAGATAGCGCATTTAAATACATAAATGTGCTTGAAAACACAAAGGCTTATTAATGTATTACTTCTTAGCCCCTTCCAGTTCTATCTATTGCACATGTACTTCGAAATCATTTTTCCTCAAAAGTGAAAAAATAATATTAATAAATATGATCAGACAAGGAAAGAACTTTACTTTGTTTACCTTGCCAAAATTCCGTGAATTTATAAATTTAGTAAAAAGAATTCTTAAGGAGCTGAACTTTATTAAATTTAAATCTTATTAATATTTTATATGTTTTTCAAATCAAAGTTAATATTTATATGTAAAACACGATATATTAAATTCAAATTCGTAACAAATCCATGATATTTTCTAACCCAAGACTTCTGGTTGTTTTATTATTCGTTACTTAATATCAAAACAAGAATTAAACAAGTTTGTTTCTAATTTACTATGGTGATTGAAACTAAAGAGAATTAATAGAAATTAATATTTCTTAAAACTGAATTCTTATGACATTGACATAAGGATAGTAAAGCCTCATATTGCTCAGTTTTCTATTAATGAATTTCGTTATTCCTAATTCCTAGAAAATATCTTAATCTTATAATATATATTCTATGAGTAAAATGTACATCCAAGTATATAATTATACCTACTATGAATTCCGAATTGATTTTTTCTCTCCACCATTTCATGAAAACTAATAAACGTAGAACAGAAATTGTACTAAGGTGGATGCAAAAATAAAAAATCATGTTCTTGTTTTCACAACAGAAGTCACGTCTGTATCGATACAACTTAGGTTCTAAACTAATGCAAAGCCGTTTGGGTGTGGGTATAAGATAATGAATATATTCAGCATTCAATTGTCCATTTACTATTGCCAAGTGTTTCTTCCTAATGTGATACTTCTTTCACACATCGCTTATTCTGAAATCCAATACATGTGTATATGATTGCTCGTATTTAATTTGGAATATTCTTGTTAAAAAAATCTTTTTTTTTGTTTATTTATATATAAAATATATTTTTGCGTGCTCAATTAGGCATTATAAATAAAAGAAATTGTTATACAAATTTAGATTTAATCTGACTTATTAAAGTAAAAATCTAAAAAATGGCTGTTTTAAAAATTCATAGTTCGTTTTGATTTGAACAAAAACGTGTTATCTGTTGAAAATTTCTAACTGTTGAGCTATTTCCGAAATAATAAATTCCTTCTATAATATTTAGAATAGTTACATAATCTGTCTGCATATAGTAAAAAAAAATCTTCCTCGTTAATTTCAAAACTTTTTTCTTTTTAGTTCGAAATCAAACATTTTCAGGTTTACAAGAGCAATGAGCTACTTGACAAAGAAATAAACCCAATGTGTTGTGCAGGTGGAGGGGGGCGTGAGTATTTTGTTTGGCAA
>BGPR01003611.1:34455-57900 GCA_013235015.1 Araneus ventricosus
ACGGGGAATTCGGATTATCTGGTAGAATCAGCAAAATATTCTTGATATACCAAATGCAGTAAAGTATTGACTCTGGGTGCTCTGTAATAGCGTACGGAAAGAAGAGCACGGGCAATTCGCACGGTACAGTGATCAACAAGTTGAGGGTAAAAAGAAGATATCTGAATTTGTTTCTACTAAATAAGGTGCTGTTATTCATTCTTAAAGACCAATTTGAATACTTCTTTTAAGTTAGAAATAAACATTAGCTTTGCTTATGATTCGTAATAATTCTCATTTTCCCTTCATTTTTCAGTAAAATATTTTCAGAAAATTTTAAACAGGTGTTCGGATTATCCGAAATTTTGTATTCCTGGGGTTTGGATTTCCGGGGTTCTACTGTATTAATTCGTCTGCTGCTATCGCATCTTAGAGAAATCAAAACTACTTTCTAATTTATGATTATCTGGATGTTTCTCAAGAAAATGGTGAATACATCTTTAGAATAAAACAAAACAATTAACCTACGTTTTGCAGCTTTCCGTGAAGTTATTCTCTTTTTTATTTTTAATGTACTCTCCATATTTGTAAAACTTTTATCTTGAAGGTTTTCATATTGTTGATGATAAAAGGTTTGATATAGCCATCTCTTTTCTCACTAATCGACGGTCTATGATACAAAATAACTTAAATTCTCTGCCACACAACTTAGATTACATCGCCTAACGTAATTTAGAAGCATACAATGTCACAGGACGCTCACTCTGGGATACACAGAGCCTACTCACCCCACTTAACAAAGCTTGAACAACGGAGGAATCTACGTAGAATAATAAAACATATAACATTATAATATATAGTAGATGTATTGTGAAATAAATTTTTGGATGAAAAAAATCTGCTGCCTCTTTACTTATCGAACAATCCTCGCACATGAAATAGAAACTTTTGAATATAGCGGCAGAGGAGGTAAGAACACAAAAATAAGCCATATTTCTTTCATCATTCATTATCCATCATCAAATATCATATTTAAGCTTTAACCCTTTCGCGTTCATTGGTTTCAAAATGAAACCACATATGGAGCATTTTTTTACTAGGCACGTGCGAAACGTAGCGTAATTTTTCTTTCATAACTTAAGAGCGAGATATATAGGCCAACTTATATAAAAATTCCAGTCCAATACCGTTAGTATTCGCAAAGATATCGCCATTACAAGATCTCTAAAGAAACAAAATGATGAGGGTTCTTGCACAAATTGATAATAAAATTGAATTCTTCGAAAGTAATATTGAATTTTATGAAGATTAATTATCCTGAATACTCACGTATTATTAAATTAAATACATAATTTAAATTGCATTTCGTTGATAACTTATTCGGAGGAAAAATAGCCTATAATAGTTCATCGGTTTCACAGTGAACCCGCAAATTTCGAAACGAAACATGTAGTGAACTTCAATATATAAATAGAAAATCAAATAGAATATGAAATTAAAAAGCTGAAGAAATATAATACAATGTTTCAGTATCGCGCATGATGCTGCTTCAAAAGAAGAAAAAAAGGCAGACAAAACATTTTATTATATGAGCACAATTTTTTTTTAGATTGAACAAATTGTACAACACGAATAAAAGAATCCATCCAAGTAGACTTTATGAAGTGTTGCCTACTTAGACATGGATTCAAAAAATGGGAAATTTTTCTCTAAGAATCTTGACTTTCGTCAAAGGAAGCATCTTGTAACACGAAAGATCCCAGAAAGACAAAGAAACAACTGATTGCAAAATTTTTTATAATCCAAACCAAAACGGCAATAAGATAATCTCTAAGATTTTAAAAATTATTAGCCATCAGGCAAAAATGCTGTCATATAGATAAAATATTAATCAAAGAAAAACGTGTTAAAACTTACCCAAGTGCACAGAGAACAAAAAACGACTCTTCAGACTAAAACAATATTATTTTCCCTTCCAACCAGAAATGTAAACAACCCTACACTCTGATGCCATCTATTAATCGTAAAGGGAAACAGAGGGGAAAAAAGAAAAGAGAGGTACCCAAAGGCAAAAAAAACAAATTAATACAAAAATCCAAATAGTTTTCAGGTATGCCGTAATAATTAAAAGGAAAATTTAAAAAAGAAGATTTTTATAGAGTAGCCACGTTTTAGTAGCCACTCAATTTTTATTTCAAATTGATTATAAATTTTGTTTCCGAAGCCCTTTGAATCTAAAATTATCATTTGAAATCCACAAAATCTTCAAAAATAAATCCTTCTATACCGAAAAAATTAGAAGGAAAATTGATACTATAGAGATATTTTAGGAAATTTTTATTACCCACTAAATATTCATTCCTATTATTGCAATTCTTTTTAATTCTACCAAAGTGATTAAAAATTAAATTTGAATGAAATAAACATAAATTTTTACAAATGAAATGAAATTCAGCTCTTTTATCATATAAACTAAGTAAGGTCTTTTTTCTAGAAATCTCAATTTTTTATCTAAAAATGTTCCTTTATTCTGATTTAAGTTAGTTTTATTACGTTTAAGTTCCTCTGGCTAACAGCTTATGATAAGAGCTAAATTATCAGAGTTCAAGAGAAGCATATCATCAATATATCTAATCCCGTCAATTAAATTATTCCTAATAATTTTATCTTCAAGAAACTGAATAATTTTATCTTCATAGTTAGCTTGAAAGTGTTAACAGCAATGGAGCTTACCTTTGTTTCTACTACATCTTTTGCTTCACAATGGAGACCTTCTGCGCATGGGCAACGACCAAAATACTTTCCATTTTTAGCCAGTTCTTCTTGACTGCAGCGTTTTCCTGTGCAGAAATGGAATAAAAAGTTTGAATTTCATAACATTAAATAATGATTATCAGAAAGTGTTTAGATTTTACGTTTGTTCTTAAAGAAGCGTAAGCAGTTAATTTTTTTTATCTTTCCATTCTAAAACATATATACTCTAATATGTGCATTCAATTCTCCTGCAGTATGGTTAGTTCAATCTGTATTTTTTTGAACCTATACTAAGCGAACTTACACGGACAGAACAATCAAAATACTGTAACAAAAAAATTCGTGCTATATGAAGAATGTCCGATTTTGTGAAGTCGTGCTATATGAATACCGCTGTACAAGAATATCTTGTAGTCGGAGGCATAACGCATATTTGAGGACAATTTAAGAAATAAAATCCATGTCAAGAAGAAGCACTAATAATCTTAAAATGAAATACGCGTATTCCTTATTAAAGCAATTTAGGAAATCCATTTCCAGTTATTTGACTGAGTTATCATAGCAGCATTTGCGACCCGTTTTGAGGCAAATGTTTTGAGGGGAGGACTGTTTTGGGGCGGGCTAATTAATTTTGAATCAAGGTCAGATGATGAGAACCATATCAGAGCTCCTATTCCAAACTTCCACATCATATCAGTGAAAGAAATTTTAGCATGCACGTCTGATTTTCGGGAACAAGCCCCACATACACTGCAATTCTTTAGTGCAATCGGTTTCAAATCTATAGCATTTGTCCCGTACCCGAGAGCTTACCACCTGGTTTCTTCGGCCCATCATTCTATTGAAAATGACATTTGATGACTCAAAATTATTCTAAATAATGTATTTTCTTTGGAAAACGTTTAGAGGTGATTGAGAATTTAAATTGAGGTAGAGGTTGGAGTCGGAGTTCATTGAGGCAGTTCAGGCAACGTCCACGTCATCTGATTACGGTTCAAACTAACGAAATCCTTCTCAAAATACGTTATCAATACTCAATGGACGTTAATCTAACTGAACTAACTAACCCAAGCTGTAGCAATAATGAATCGGTTTACCACAACGATTGCAGGTAACTTACTAAACTTATCCTAGACAAACAGGAATCTACTTTCGCCTGCCGACAAGAGTTTTTACTTTTCTTAACTTTGCCTGACTATTGCTTAAACTGTATCCTAACCCTTTTTAATCATCCTGCATATAAATTTATGCCACAATATTGTGAATGCGAAATTGATTTCGACTTAATAAACTTAAAAACATACATTTATTTCGAAGGACTAAAAATTATTCTTCACATTCTCATTCTCGTCAGTACTTACCTTCTGATGACAGCTTCACGCACCTTCCCTTCCTGAAGAAGGAAGGTCCGAATTTCACGCAGCATTGGTCGGCTTCGCATTCTTGGGCGGTGTTGCAAAGTTTGTGTTTTGGACGAATTGGCCAGTGAGGAATGGGTGGAGGAGCGGTTACTTCCACCACCTGTAAATTAAAATCGCAGATCAGTAAGAATTAGGAAATATGACATCACCGATGTCTTGTGCGAATAATGGTTGTTCTTTTCTCGGACTGTTTAATGAAAAGACTTAAAATTTTCAAATGAGATTTTTGAAATTTCAGATATTTTTGAAACTGAATCTTTGCATCCCAGAAGTATCTAGTCAAAGAATACACAGCTTCTTAAATGTTTTCTTGATATTCACATTTAATTTTGAAGTATTTTTCCACGCTCTCTTTACCTAAAAATACTTCAGCAATTTCCGTTCGGCAAATATTCTTCCATAATTCAAGTATAAGAAAGTTATGCTTTTATGTGAAGAATGATTTTTGATATTTTTATTTTCATGCTGCTATTAAGTTATTTATATGGTTTGACGCTATTGTAGATTTGGAAATTTTCTTTGGACTGTTATGTTTTTTTCTCGTCTGATGCTCACTGAAGAGTCATCCAATTATATTTATCTTAATCGGTATGTTCGAACAATTTTATATTTTATATATTTATTCATCAATATGCAACGATTTCATTTTATCACTGTAAATAATGTGTTTATTTGCGTTAATATTTGTCGTATTTTAACTCTTACACCCGTTAGCATTTTCATATGCAGTATGTATCAAATACGTACATGCATTTTAAATAACCATTACAGAAAAAGTTAAATAAATATGCCAGTGTCATAACTGAAATCAATTAAAGCATTAATTACGTTTTGAAATAACGCATAAATTAATTTGCCTAATTCACCGTATCTCAATCCCAGTGCAATTCTAAACATACTGTTTATTGCTCAACACCAGCTACAATCGAAGATTTCAGAATAGCTGTTAACATTTGTTACTTAAAAAGTATACTACAAATATAACTTTTTCGCTTATTTCGTTCAAACACATTGCTTCTAAATATCGTTTCTTAAAGTCGTATCCTCCCTTTCCCCTTGTGGGGTCTTGGCCCAGTCTTACCGGGGTCTGATCAAAGATCAACAGACTTAAAGAAGTCACAGAATTCCAACATTTTAAATTTAATGACAATCTTGAATAAACATCTATTTTACAAAATTATGTACATTTGGTGTATACATATTGCAAGAACGAAGATAAACAAGTCCCGGATATAGATTGCGAGAGTCAATGAAGAATGCGTAACTTGACTTCGTCGAAGTTACTAACGGTGAGAATACTCGGAGATGCAACTCTATCGTAAAGTTCAGGGAACTATGAGAGTTTAGCAGTCTATAGTAACACAGGGCGAGTTATGTAAAACGCCGAGGGTCGGTGTAAAAAATCAAGGTTGTAACACGCTCCATAATATGCAACGGTCCACCACAGGGACACTTTCCAGCCAAGGCTTTGGTTAATAGATACTCAAGATGAGTTGGAGAAATACCGAGGGTCGGTATCACACATCGAGGTTGAATGAACGCTCAATAGAATGCAACGGTCCACCACAGAGACTCTTTCCAGCCGAGGTGCTCGACAACACGGGGTAAAAACACCCGTTTCGTCTTGCTTCTGATTTCGGATTTTCAAATCAACACAACGGAGATGGCTCTCCACGTGTTTACATTTCCATCTCCCTGTTCTCTCTTTTCCTCCCTCTTTAAACACCTTAACTTCAGAGGCCAGGGGTGTTGTTGATGAATTATCTCTCGGTGATTCGTCCTCAAGCTGGACAAATCACCCAACCGCGGTCGTGTGCCTTCCTCCATGGTGTTAACTGGATGCGGTCAATCTTCACCGGAGGTCTTTGTCGGCTTACACGCGGGTGGTCTGTCAAAAGATACCGCACTCCGCTGGACCCCTTTAGGCTTGCGAAAGGTTGGCAGTTTTATCACCCACTTACGCTCCTCTTGCGTTGTTCCTTCGGGTACTTCGGCTGGGGTTGTCGGTGTGCGTCGTGGGAAAGGGGAGAGACATCACATCCTCCCCTTTGATCATTAAAGTAAACTTTTCTATTAAGAATTTCTTTTTCTTATAATTTTGTGCTTTTTATTATAAGCAAGAGTATCCTTTAATTTCAAATTTAATATAGAATAGAAAACATTTTTTGTGCTAAAAATATATAGTTTAAAAATTGCATTATGACATGTTAATTTTATATGATTTTGTTTTTCATTTTTAAGAAGCAGAAACCAAAATGAAATCTTAATTTTCTTCTCTTCAAACTGCATAATTCTCGGATATCATTTTGCAGTGAAGAAGAGATCAAAATTATTTAGTATTTTGCTCTTTTGAAAAAAAAAATATTTCGATTCGCAGCATTATATTTTATATTCTCTGTTTCTTCCAATTATATTTTTCTTAGACATAAAAGTACGATACGTATTTTACAAAATGTGTTTTCTGCTTCTTCTTTCTATATCTTATCATTTTTCTCTATTATAACGTAAAAAGTAATGTAGATACATATATAAGATAACGTGGCTGGCATAACATTATTAGAAAAAAAATTAAGATAACCGAAAAATAATCAGGAATGAAAAGCTCTTTGTTCTTATTATATTCTTTTGTTTTAAAAATAATAATGAATGTTTCTGATTAAAAATGTTATTTAATACTTCATTGAAAACGTGAGATGTGTTCTCATAATTCGACTGTTTGTGACGGGAGACTCTTATTCGACTCTTTTGACAATTCCTTCAGTTTCTTCTAAGAAAAATTAAATTTAATTAAATATTTTCTGTTCTGTAATAAGGCGTGATAAAAAATGTTTATATGTATATGATTTAATAGAAAATGTTATTATTAAGTTTCTTTACCTAAGATTTTGCTTTCAAACATACTAAACCAAAAAACATTACTAGAATATAACTAAAGTACTGATTATTTTTTATAAAATATTGCACCTTACTAATTTACTATATGGCTTAAAACGTGAGAGAGAATTAAGTTCATATACTTTTTCCAGTGTACCGTCATCAATGCGTTAATTTTTTGTTGTTATATTCTTTATACTTATCTTGATATATAAAACTCAACATATGTATGTTTGTTCCAGCATCACTTCCAACCAGCTAACGAGCTTTTGATGAAACAAGGTACACATGTTCCTCATTAACCCACTTGAAGTATAGGAGGGGTAAATAAGCCCTAACACAGTCCCTCAGTGTAGGGTGGCGCAAAGTCTCCAAAATGCATGTAATAAATGGGCCGATTGACTCGCTTGGCGATTTTGATGAAATTTGGTACCAGATTTGTCGCCAAGAAAATATAGCTGAAGGTAGATTATAGTACTGTTATACACACGTTTCACTCTATTATTTTTGTTTATTTGAAATTTATTTTATACAGAATGGCAACAAAATTATAGTTGTTAAAATATTATTTAAAAAAGAAAATAGGTGAATGAAATGAAAATTTTATGAAGATGAAACATATATAAAAAAAGAACTCGCAGTTTCTTTTTCAAATTTACCTTTTGCTCTCCATCACAAGGTTTTGATAAGAAAATTACCAGGCAACGCAGTGTAATCTGATAATTTATTGGTATATATGTTACGGCCAGTGTAATAAAAAGGTTATTATGCATAACCTGATTTTTATGCGATTATTATGCATTATGACAGGTTATGCATTGTGACAAGTTCTTATGCATTATGACAGGTTCTTATGCACGATGACAGGTTCTTATGCATTATGACAGGTTATTATGCATAAAGACAGGTTCCTATGGATAGTTATAGCGGTAATTATCCACATTGACCGTAACATATATATTACTGGGGTTAAATTAAAAAAAACTGCGTATGTAGGATACATTTTGTATTTTTCTAGGAAAGGTAATTTTTTTTTATTTTTATATTGCTTTGTCTTAATCACTTTTCCAAGACATCCTATTCTATTCAAAAATTCTGTTTTACTTTCAGACGGAAAATATATTCTTTAAAAAGTATTTTTTAGTATTTTTATTATTATTAAAAATAGTAATTTGTTACGCATACAGTACTACAAGAACTAAACACCAGGAGTTTTATGCATACTTACCAAAAAGAAGCACAATGCGATGATAATCAGGTATTTCATTTTGAGGATTGCAATGGCTTCAACACCCGTAAATTTTCAAATTGTATTCCAGCCTTTTATATAAATGCTTGAAAACATAAATGAACTTAAATAATGTTTAGAGGAGTCATAAGTTACAGATAAAAAACAACATTGCAATCCGCTTTTAGAATAGATAAACTTCTTTCGATTATTTTGTTTTTGTTTTCGTCGCGCGTCTTTGTCATTTTCTGTTTTGTAACTTAAAAACACTTGAGAACAACCCTAATATTGAGGAATTTCACATCGAATACGATCACCTGCCCAAAATGTGTTGAAATTCATTATCAGTTCATAGAATGGTGAAACGATCAAAGATATCAAGGCACGGTGTGGTGTTTATCAACATATCTTCATGGCTTCAGAATATTAAAACTTTCAAGTTCACTACATGCTTGGTTTTTAAAATTATAAATTTATTTAAAAATGAGTATTAGACATGTAGGACATTACATAAACATGTAAAGGAAATATAATTAGCGTTTTCTATTTTCCAGAAATTTGTGGTTTCACAATGAAACCAATGAACGGTAACGGGATATTTTTCCTCCGAATAAGTTATCATCGAAATGCAATTTAAATTATGAATTTAATTTATTTAATTTATTAAGTATACGTGAGTATTCAGCATGTTCAGCCTTCATAAAATTCAGTTTTACTTAAGAAAATGTAATTTCACAAAATATAAATTTGTGCAAGAACTCTCATCATTTTTTTTCTCTTAAAGATCAAAAGCAATTTATCTCTTGCAATGCCGATATCTTTGTAAATACTTGCGGTCTTGAGCTGAAATTTTTATATAAGCTGGCCTATATATCTGACCTTTAAGTTATGAAAGAAAAATTACGTAAAAAAATGCTCATTGTTTGGTTTTATTGCAATACCAATGGACTCGAAAGAGTTAAAGGGCCATTTTTTTCTAGTAGTGGTTTATAATAAAATAACTCTGGGATGCTGATTGATTTAAGAAAAAATTCATTGGCTAATTGGATGGCATTAATTTTTTTGTTAGATAATTTTATTAATTTATTATTATTTACCAAGTCAAGACACTTTGTTATGGTTTGAAAAAAGAAACAGGATCATCTAGGTTTTTGTTTCATCTAAATATTTGGCAAGATTTACGCCAGCCTTAAAAATTGAATTTAAGAATAGATGAATTTTGTGGGAAGTATGCTTCCCACGGCCTTGGAAAGGGTTAAACATAAGACATGATCTTAATGTTTTTTTAATATTTCTGATGTACATTATTCGCTAAAATAAATAAACCAATGAAAGTTATCTTAAACTATCAAATATATATATATATATATATATATATATATATATATATATATGCGCGCCTACACAAATCAAGAAATCAGCGACTTATTTCCGCCATACATTTCCTTAAAACACTTACGTAATTTACTAAAAATAGTTATTATTCCCTTCATTTCGATCACGTGTCTATATCTTAAATCTCTACCTGAGAAAATGCAGGGATTTTCTGTTCGCTTTTCTACTTGAAACTTCAACTAAGATGCACGTATGCCTGCAACTCTCTTTAAAAATGACTCAAATATTTGGATAATAAAGAAAAATAGAATAAAACTCGACTTTTTACACACTACAACCACGAAAACATTTTATATATACAGAGAGAGAGAGAGATTAGACCTATGTCTTTATTCATCTAGATTACATTTGCGTGTGTAGCTATTGTACAAGGTTTATAGCTGTATCACTCTTTCCATAATGATACTAATTTAAAGAAAATAATAAATCATTTTTTCAATTTGCTTTGCAAATAATACGTCTAGGATTTCTTCTCTCGGACTGCTTAAATCCACTGCTTGCAGAAATCTATATACAAGTGTAAAATTGTATGGCTATATAGGGAAATATGTTCCAACGCAGAAAGCCAGAATTCAGGAAGAAATGTCCACCAATTAGGAATGTGGTTATGCAGAATCATCAGAGACTAATCGCAAAGTTTCTAGGGTCGAATCTTGGAAATTTGGACTTTCATTCCAAAAACTAGGACCGCGAGCGAAAAACAAAGTGCTGTTCCGAAAGTTTAGAAAGTCACGAATTTAGTACAAAATGACCCTTTGCATACATTAGTAACTTAATTAGAAGTCTCGAAGTGTCATCCAAAGGTAGCAATTCGAGTACATATTACTGTAGTAACTGACAAAGTAATTCAAGAGCATAATTGAATATTTTTTCTTTCATAAGATTGCGCTGTTGTACAATTACTAAAATGTCAGTTCTATTGATAAATTTGCTCGCGTCTAAATATAACACACTTCACTCGCTTCATGGTATAGTTGTGATGTGATCTGCTACATTGCGTTATGTATTTCTGGGTTTATAAGTGTTGGTATAAATAGAAGGCAATTTTATACTGAATAGATAACTTTCTACTCTTTTAAAGTTTAGGTCTTGTTATGTGTCATAGTTTACAAAATAAAATCTCTAATTCCCAAGATCCGCCACTAGGGGCGCTGCGATTAGACTCAGATGACAACGCTTGGTCATTTTGCTATAAGAAGACATCATTCCCACAGATTTTACTTCGAACACTACATGAAGATATGCACCCAATATTTCTCATTTAATTCATATTTAGGGAACATTTTAAATTATATGAATGTGAATTAATTAAGCATAAAAACGGTAGTACTGCATTCAACAGAGTTGTAACAGTTGATTCCTTTGATTCCTTTTTCATCGTTTATATGGAATATTTATCAATTTGAGCTATCGATTATACGTCTTTTATTTCTTTTCCCCTCAGTTTTAATATTTTCTTTTTTCTTTAATAATTTCTTTATGTTTTATAAATTTTCATATACTTCTATAAATTTTCAAGCTTTTAAGAATTTCCTTACAATTTAGTTTGTTATATTTTGTCTTATTTATAACTAGAAATCAAAATTCTAATAAAATATTTTCAAACTTTCTACAGTATTTTAATAAAGCATTCGCCGAGTTTGGGTATTTTGTTGAATATAGAAATGTAAACATCGAATGAGAATCCAAAAAAAGGCTTCGTTTAACCTAGTAATAAAGAAAAAGCATTTTTTTAATGTCTATCACAAAAATATCTGTATTGAAAAGTATGATATGTATGAAAACTATTTCATGAAAGAAAACTGAAATATTAAAAGTTTGAAAACGCTATTTCAAAGTTCAAATCAAATGCGTATTTTCCAAATCAACATGGAGTACCCGGTTTTAACCCGATGGCAAAGGTTATAAAAAAGGAAATAGAACGGCGCAATTATTGCAGTAAATACTTATTATTTTACAGGGTATAAATCCTTAGTAAACCAATAATAAGCTGGACTAAATATAGTTTATATAACAGTAAAAGTTCAAAATCAAACGAACATTAGAGAGTTGACATCTTAAATAAACCTTCACAGATGCAGTGAATTCAACAGTTACAAAACGCCACTATGACAGTTCTTTTTTCTTGGCTAGTAGAGTGTAATTCAGCATTTGTCTGCTAGATAGAAAAATTAATAGCGCCAGAATCTAGGGTACCAGATTTTACCCCACTCTCCCCAACTACTGATATAAAAGAATTATAAAAGCTCAGGAAAATAACAACAAACATGCTTTATTAACATTTTAAATGAAAAATCTGCAGTTTTATACAGAGTAGTAACCGAAGAGATTTACGGAACTTATTCTGCGGACTCATTCGATTCTTCGGATTGGCTGGATCCTGAATCTGTTGTTTCTTCATCAGGCTCTACTGTAGAAGATCCTGGTTTAACGCATCGATCGTTGATTCTCACCTTACCAAGCTGTAAAAAAATAAGAAAAGGTTTTATGCACTCTCCCTCCTAATATTCCTGTTGTTGTTCCAAACTTTGGACGGCTATCTTGAAAACTTTCATGCTCTGGCTTCAACAAGAAGTGGAATAATCTATACTAAATTTATTGAATCAGACATGTTTTATTATTCACAAATCAGAAGAAAATAAGTAAATTACAAGAGGAAGCTAGTTCTTCGAATAAGCATTGCGTCGTCAGAGGAAACTGAATGGAAATTGAGAATGGGATTAGTAGATGCTCGGTGGTTAACGGAGTGCTTGGACTCAATAGTTCTTAACCTCCGAGCATTACTACTGCCGTAATAATGTGACACAACAAACACAATTACTTAGTAAATTCAGAAGTAACATGCTCTTTTTAAATGTGACAAAGTATTTAATTATTTCACTTAAATGTAAGGGCGGGGGGAAACGTAGTGAAAAGAAAAATATATGAAATTGAACTTCTTTATAAGTTATTTATTATTTTACTGAGTGTTTGTCGGCAAATTCGATTTCGCCCAGTGACGTAACCAACATAATTGCTGTGTTTAAGATAATGAAATGAGTAACATACGGCAATGATGCGCGAGGTCATGAGTAATAGTGCAGCATAGCTTGCGTTATCTTATAGAAGAGGCCTGCAAGGAAGACCCACGCCAGCTCATGAGAGTGGATAGCTCCATTTATAGGGAGGTATGAGTGGTAGGTATCTCAATTTTGCTTAAAAATGTTTGCACAAGTACATAACTGGA
Source organism: Araneus ventricosus (assembly GCA_013235015.1). NCBI lineage: Eukaryota > Metazoa > Arthropoda > Arachnida > Araneae > Araneidae > Araneus > Araneus ventricosus. Next base: position 47,333 of record BGPR01003611.1, read on the forward strand.
ATGGGCCTTGTTTATTCCAGACATGCAAAGTTCAGACAGCTATAGATACTGCAATTTACATCTGCAGCATAAATAAAATACAGAAATGTTTGAATTTTATTTGTTTTATTTGTTTCCATAAGGTTTATTTGATTTACGTTATGATCGTAATAACTGTTACATAATTTCATGAAATAAATGCAAAACTTTTTGAAATTACCGTTCTTTTAAAAGGGAAAATAATTTGTCACGGATTGTGATCAAATTCATTAATTTTATGTTTCATAAAAACTTAATATCTCCCTGCAGGAGAAATAAAAGAGTTAGCAAATATGGAAAATATGTAAACTGCTTGACGACACTCAACAATATTTGTCCATTTCATAATAATTTTCTGTTGATGCCTGTATTATTTGTACTATTCTATTTATTGATTGGTAAAATTCTGATTTTATATAATAATTTTTATTAAAATATATTTTAATACCTATGAAAAATTCAGAAAAGTACTATTAATAAATTTAAAAGTTTAACCTATATCAAACATGATTAATTTGCAAATAAACATCTATTAGAATAGCTGTAGTTATTTAGAATTCTAAACTATCATAAAATGAATTTCTAGGATATTTTTCGACTAAATCCCTTGTAAATTAAAATGATCTCATGCTCTATGGGAAATTCATACAACAAAAAATAAAAACTGTCAAAGACATCAGTTATTTTTATTTCTTGAACAAAATAAAAAAAATCATATATATATATTCTATTTATCTTTCTCTATTAATTTCATCTTGAAGTTCAAAGTTTAAGGTATATCTTCGTAATTTTGCCGGATCTCAAAAAGTCTTGGGTGAATCAATGAAATATTACTCCATATATATTGCATAGAATCAGGGTTTCTAAAAGAGAGTGCCCATTGATTTAATTTGCCTGACTGGTTTTATTACGTGCTTTGTGTTGTGATATAAACAGTCAATTTATATGACGTCACGATTACGCAACAAAAGTAACTGCGCTTGCCATTTTAAATCTAACTGTTCTTTGTCTAACATTGTGTTGCGATGCCTGACCCCTTCTTTCCTATTGCAAGATTCACAATGAACTCCAAAATTAAATTGATGTGGTTGATTGAACGTGCATGACGTGAACATCAACTTACTCAATTGAAGCGATAGTTGAAAGCGATGAGAGGAAACGACAATTTTTTAATATGGGAAAAGCCAACAAAATGCACTTTGGCGATAGTAGTTCACATTTGCAATCATGGTCAGTTTGTAGAACTTGAAAGTTTTCTGTAGAATTATTTTGATGACAAGATAATGTTGAGTTTAATCAAAAACATGTTTACTCAAAAACATTTAGAAAGACAGAAATCTAGTTAAAAATGAATTCCTTTACCAAATTCTTAAATGGAAAATTCCTAAATTCTAGATTGAAATACGTCCAAAACCTCACGCGAATTGGTTTTTGGAATCTACCGCTCAATTTGCAGAAGTAAATTGAGATAGCGTCATAAAGGAGCACAGAACTGCATGGAATTAGATTATATGTGCAATTAACTTTTGTTATGTGACTATTATCTCATGAAATTGATTTTATTGGCGCCAACATCACATGCAGCGGCGTTGACTCAAAAATAAAAAGACTAATCAAAGGGTTAGGGAGGAAAAGTAGGATGTGAATCGTTATTCTAGAGATATAACCATTGCTCATGACGAATGAGGCAGCGATAGACCATCTCTGATATTTGGTGGAGTTCTTGAAAGACTTCGGAGAGGTCTTCGGACAAACCAGTGTCTCACGGTGAGATAATTGCCTGAAATAATACCCCAAATGTCTAACACAACTCTTTTAGAAATTAAGTTGAGATGTCGTAGGGTAGCAAATGTATAATTTTAGAACATTTACGAATCCTACTATGGCAGTGATTGACATTTTTAATTCGGATTATCCGGTAAAATCAATAAAATAGTCTTGATATACCAATTGCAGTAGAGTATTGACTCTGGGTCTCTGTAAAGGCGTACGAAAAGAGCACGCGGCAATTCGCACGGTACAGTGGCAAACAAGTTGAGGGTAAAAAGAAGATATCTGAATTTGTTTCTACTATATAAGGTGCTGTATTCATTCTTAAAGACAAATTTTAATACTTCTTTTAAGTTAGGAATATACACTGGCTTTGTCCCTGATTCATAATAATTCTCATTTTTTCCTTCATTTTTCAGTAAAATATTTTCAGAAAATTTCAGAAAGGTGTTCGGATTATCCGAAATTTCAGATTGATGGTATTTCTACTGTATTATTTCGTCTGCTGCTATCGCATAATGGAGAAATCAAAACTACATTCTAATTATGATTATCTTTATGTTTCTCAAGAAAATGATGAATATATCTTTCGAATACAACAAAGCAGTTAGCATACGTTTTGCGGCTGATAGTTTCCATGAGATTATTCTCTTTTTATTCTTAATGTACTCTTCATCTTTTTAAAACATTTATCTTGAATGTTTGCATATTGAGATTTTGATATAGTCATCTCTTTTCTCACTAATCGAGGGGCTATGATGCAAAATAACTTAAATTCTCTGCCACACAAGTTATATTAAATCGCTTGGCGTCATTTTAAAGCATGCCATGTCATGTGACGCTGAGATCCAAAGAAAAGCGACCTCAACAACAACCATAGTGGGATCTGTAAATATGCATAATTTTATGTTCCAGGGATACAGAAGCTACCAACACCACATAACATACGCTTAGACAACAGAGGAAGCTATATAGAAAAATAAAACATATGTCATTAAATAATATATAGTAGATGTGTTATGAAATAATTTTTTGGATGAAAATAAGCTGTTGCGTTTCTACTTTTCGAACAACCCTCGAAAAAGAAACCTTTTAATATAACGACAGAGGAGGTAAGAACGCAAAAATAAGCCATATTTACTTTCGTCATTCATTATCCATCATCATATATCATATTTAACCTTTAACAGCCTTGCAGCTTACCTTTGTTTCTACTACTCTCTTTGCTTCACAATGGAGACCTTCTGCGCATGGGCAACGACCAATAAACTTTCCATTTTCAGCCAGTTCTTCTGGACTGCAGCTTTTTCCTGCAGAAATGGGATAAAAGGATTGAATTTGATAACATTAAATAATGGTCATCACAAAGTGTTTAAATTTTTTTTCTTAATGTGAGCAGTTAATTTTTTATGTTTCTATTCTAAAACATATATATTCTAACATATGCATTCAATTCTTCTGCAGAAAGGTTAGTTTATTCTGTGTTTTCTCTAAACTATACTACGTGAACTAACACTCTCAGAACATTCAAAATACTGTAACAAAATTCGTGCTATATGAAAAATGACAAATTTTGTTTCGCCATGCTATATGAATATCGCTGTATCAGAATATCATGTAGTTGGAGGCATAACGCATATTTCAATAAAATTTAAGAAATAAAATCCATGTCAAGAAGAAGCACGAAAATTACATACGCATGCTTGATATTAAGAATTTAAATTGAGGTTAAGGTTTGAGTCGGAGTTCACTGAGGCATTCAAGCAGCGTCCAGGTCATCTGACTACAGTTCAAACTTAGGAGATCAGTCTCAAAATAGCTCTCATATTGCTTCAAAAATGAGCGTTAATCCAACTGAACTAACTAACACAAGATGCTGCAATACATAATTGGTTTAGCATAACTATATCAGTTAACTTACTAAACTTTTCCTATACAAAAAGGAATCTACTTTCGCCTGCCGACAAGTTTCTAATTCTTATTAACTTTGCCTGACCATTGCTTAGACTGTTTCCTAACCCTTTTGAATCATCCTGCATATAAATTTATACCACAATATTGAGAAAGCTAAATTGAGGTCTGCTTAATAAACTTAAAAACATACATTTATTTCAAATGATTAAAAATTATTCTTCACATTCTCATTCTCGTCACTACTTACCTTCTGATGACAGCTTCACGCACCTTCCCTTCCTGAAGAAGGAAGGTCCGAATTGAACGCAGCATTGGTCGGCTTCACAGTCTTCGCCGGTTTCGCAAAGTGTGGGTTGTGGACGAGTTGGCCTGGGAGGACGAGTTCCTCGGGTGGGACGTGGTGGACGAGTTGGGCGAGTGGGACGTGGTGGACGACTGCCTCCAGTGGGTGGAGGGGGTCGGCTGCCCCTGGGAGGTGGAGGGGGTGGAGGAGCGGTTACTTCCACCACCTGCAAAGGAAAATCACAGATCAGTAAGAGTTAGGAATTATGACATCACCGATAGCTTGTGCGAATAATAGTTGTTCTCTTCTCAGACTGTTTAATGAAGAGATTTCAAATTTTCAAATGAGATTTTTGAAATTTTAGATATTTTTGAAGCTGTTATTAATTTATTTGCATCCTAGAAATATATAGACAAAGAATATACAACTTTTTAACTGTTATTTTGATATTCACATTTAATTTTAAAGTATTTTTCCACGTTCTCTTTACCTAAAAATACTTCAGCAATTCCCGTTCAGCAAATATTTTTTCCATGATTCAAGAATAAGAAAGTCATGCTCTTATGAACTATGATTTTTGATGCTTCTAGTGGGTTATTTATAAGGTTTGGCGCTGTTGTAGATTTGGATATTTGCCTTGGGCTCTTATATTTTTTTTTCGCCTGATGCTCACTGAAGAGTCATTCCAATTATATTTATCTTTTTCAGTATTTTCGAACAATTTTATATTTTATATATTTATTCATCAATATGCAACGATTTCATTTTATCACTATGTGAATAATGTGTTTAATTGCGATAATATCTGTTGTATTTTAACTCTTACACCCGTTAGCATTTTCATATGCAGCATGTATCAAAAATGTATATGCGCTAAAAATAACCATTGCAGAAAGAGTTAAAGAAATACATCAGTTTCATAACTGAAATCAATTAAAGCATTAATTACCGTTGGAAATAACGTGTAAATTAATTTGAGTTATGAATTGATTGAAAGCCTATCTTGATGGAATTCTAAAGAAAACGGGTTAGAACGAAGTGCTTAATTCAACCGATCGATTTTTCTTTCAAACAAATTTCTTCTAAATATCGTTTCTCATGGTCGTATCATTCTTTCCCCTATCCTTTGATTATTAAAGTAAACTTTTGTATTAAGAAATTCTCTTTTTATATAATTTTGTGCTTTTTATAATAAGCAATAGTATATCCTGTGTTTTCAAATTTAGTATAGAATAGAAAACATTTTCTGTTAAAAATATGTAGTTTAAAAATTGGCTTTATGACATATTTTAATTCTATGATTTTTTTTCATTTTTAAGAAGCAAAAATAAAAAAATCTGAATTTTCTTCTCTTCAAACTGCATAATTCTCGGATATCATTTTGCAGCTAAGGAGAGATCAAAATTATTTAGTACTAGGGGGTTACACACCCTTACTCGCTCCGTTTGTCAACCCCCAAGAATCTCTTTGTGATTCTTTTGGGATCACTGCGTGATCCCAGCTCGCTTCTCTCGCTCGCTGTACAATCGTGTGTGCCTGCTAGTAATAGGAAATTATAAATACATTAATTACTAAAAGTAAATTTAAATTATTTGAATAACAGGAAGTTCTAACTGAATTCTTTAAAAAAAACTAAAACTAAACTTTCAATTACTATAAACTGAATAATCAATTTATAAAATTAAAATTTTACCTTTATACCATATATATGTAAATGTTAGAAAGAAATTTCAATGCTAAAATGTATGATAAGATGTTTACAAATAAAAATTATTTTCATCAATCAGATATCAAGCATTTAAAACTTCTTGGTACGCACAATTAAATGTTTTTTCGTCAGTTTCATTAGACCTAATTGCATTCCAACAAACTTCTAAATATTTACACTTCTCAATGAATTGCTGCTCAGAAAATCTTCGCCACATGTATGCACACTCTGTGTAATAATTATTTAGCCAAGAAAGATATAACTTTTCTCGCTGGGTAGCTATTTATATGTTAAAACCTCAGAAAATTTGAGATTTCGAAAGATGAGCTAACCCATTTCACAAACTTTCAGCTTAAAAATGTCACTTAAAACTGACAAATGGCTTTAAATATGTTCAGATTTACTATTCAAAATTATAACCCATAATAATTATTTACTTTTACCTTCATAGAATTAACAGAATAGCTATTTTTCAAATTTTTATAATAATTTCTATAATTCTTGCTTTTGACACCAAAATTTCAAACATGCTTTCTTTTCCCCACAGAAATAATGATCGGAAACTTCGTTCCGTACACAAAAACGCTTGACTATATTTTGATCATTCCGATTTGATCGTCTAAGGAAAGATTCAACAGTTTCAGTTGTTCAACAGTTCTCTTTTTTGACGATTTCGATTTATAATTGAAACTGCCCAACTTAAACTCATTTTGAAAAATTTCGTTGTCTCAGATCAAATCAAACTAAATTCGCCGAATCGATTGTGAACAAAACAAAGTTGCGAGCTTTTGCCAAATGTTGATTATGAAATTCAGCCCGATTTTGCGTCCACATAAGCGTTTTATTTATAAAGATTTTTCACTTTTGAAAACAAAAATATTTTAATTCGCAACTATAATAGCTAGTTATTATTCCCCCTACCAAAGTTAGTGGAATTTCAGTTGACAGATCGAGCTACAGAAGGCTCTGAGTACTGTCAGTTTTAAAAAAATCACCCAGTATTATTTTTATATTGTTTTGTTTTCATCACTTTCCCAAAACAACCGATTCTATTCAAAAATTCTGTTTTACTTTCAGACAGATATAGATTTTTTTTAAAGTATTTTTTAGCATTTGTTATTATTATTAAAAATAGTAATTTCTTACTAATACAGTACAACAAGGACAAAACACCAGGAGAATTATGCATACTTACCAAAAAGACACACAATGCGATGATAATCAGGTATTTCATCTTGAGGATTCCAATGATTTCAACACCCGTAAATTTTCAAATTGTATTCCAACCTTTTATATAAATGCTTGAGAACATAAATGAACTTTAATAATGTTTAAAGGCGTCATAAGTTACAGATAACAAACAGCATTGTATTCCACTTTTAGAATAGATAAACCTTCTAAGATTATTTTGTTTTTGTTTTCGCCGCGCGTTTTTGTCCATTTTGTATCTTAAAAGCACTTCAAAACAACCCTAATATTGAAGAATTTCACATCCGAATACAATCACCTGTTTAAAGTGCGTTCAAATTCATTATCAGGTCACGGAAAGGTGAAATGATCAAAGATGTCAGGAAAAGTGGTTTTATAGTATCTTCATAGCTTTAGAATATTAAGCTTTTCAAATTCACTACATGTTTCGTTTTTAAAATTATAAATTTATTTCAAAAATGAGTGTTAGATATGTAGCAGATAATAATAATGTAAAGGTAAAATAATTGGCGTGTTCTATTTTCCAGAAATTTGTGCTTTCACAGTGAAGCCAATGAACAGTAACGGGCTATTTTTCCTCCGAATAAGTTATCATCGAAATTCAATTTAAATTATGTATTTAATTTTTAAGTATACGTGAGTATTCAGCTTTCATAAAATTCAATTATACTTTCGAAAATGCAATTTTACAAAATATAAATTTGTGCAAGAACACTCATCATTTTGTTCCTATTAAAGATCAAAAGCAATTTAGCTCTCGCCATGCCGATATCTTTGTAAATACTTGAGGTATTGAACTGAAATTTTTATATAAGCTGGCCTATATATATGGCCTTTAAGTTATGAAAGAAAAATTACGTAAAAAAATGCTCATTGTGTGGTTTAATTGCAATACCAATGGACGCGAAAGATTTAAAGGGCCATTTTTTTTCTAGTAGTGGTTTATAATAAAATAACTCTGGGATGCTGATTGATTTAAGATAAAAATAATTGGCAAATCGGACGTCATTAATTTTTTGTTAATTAAATTTATCTATTAACAATTAATTACCAAGTTAAGACACTTAGTTATGGTTTGAAATAAGAAACAGGAACATCTAGGTTTTTGCTTCATCGAAAAAATTTGCAAGAACTTACGCCAGCTTGAAAAATTGAATTTAAGAATAGATGAATTTGGTGGGCAGGGTGCTTTCCACGGGCTTAGGAAGGTTTAAACATAAGACATGATCTTAAATTATTCTCTAAACTAAATAAGCCAATGAAAGTTATCTTAAACTGTCAAAAATATTAAAAAATTCTATGTGTTGTTCTAAGAAAAGCTTTTAAGTACATGCCTCTTCGAAATCTAGTTTAATTTTATATATATGACAAATATTGGTTCCCAAGATTGATTCGCATTTGATTGTTGGAATTTCAATTCTGGATTGTCTTTTTCATAGTACTAATAGTCTATATTCAAATTATCTTTTGAATTTCATTTTTATTTCATGCAGATTAATATATGTTGATGTTGAAAATATAACGCATGTTTTGATTATTTCAAATATTTAACTACATATATATATATGTATGTATATATATATAGAGTAGACCTTTGTTATTATACAACTATATTACATTTGCGTGTGTAGCTATTGTACAAGGCAAATAGCTGTATCCTTCCTTCCATAAAGATCATAATTGAAAGAAAATTGCTTGCATGAATGCACTGCGTGCTGAAATCTATATACAAGTGTAAAATTGTATGGCTATGCAGTGAAATGTGTTCGAACTCAGAAGCCAGAATTAAGGACGAAATGTCCACCAATAGGAAAGTGGTTATTCAGCATCATGAGAGACTAATCTCAAAGCTTCTAGGGTCGAATCTTGGAAATTTGGAATTTTATTACAAAAACTAGGATCGCAAGCAAAAAACAAAGTGCAGTTCCAAAAGTTTAGAAAGTCACCAATTTAGTACAAAATGACCCTTTGCATACATAAGTAACTTAATTAGAAGTCCTGAAGTTTTAGCCAACGGTAGCAATTCGAGTACACATTACTGTAATAACTGACAAAGTAATTCAAGAGCATAATTAAATATTTTTTTCTTTCATAATATTGCGTTGTTGTACAATTCACTTACTAAAATGTCAGTTTTATTGATAAATTTGCTCATAGTATAGTTGTGACGTGATCGGATACATTGGGATATTTATTTCTGGGTTTATAAGTGTAGGTGTAAATAGAAGGCAATTTTATACTGAATCGATAACTTTCTACTCTTTTAAAGTTTAGTTTTTGTTATCTGTCATAGTTTACAAGATAAAATCCCTAACTCCCAAGATCCGCCACTAGGGGCGCTGCGATTAGACTCAGATGCCAACGCATGGTCATTTTACTATAAGCAGACATCATTCCCACACATCTTACTTCGAACACTACTTGGAGATATGCACCCAATATTTCTCATTTAATTCATATTTAGGGAACATTTTAAAGGATATGAATGTGAATTAATTAGGCATAAAAACGGTAGTACTGCATTCAACAGAAATGTTACAGTTGATTTCTTCGATTACATTTTATCGTTCATCTCTACTACTAATAAAGAAGAATGTGTGTATGTGTTTGTGTGTGTGTATGTGTGTATGTGTCTGTGTGTTGGCACTCTAAGGGCACACCGCTAGACTTAGAGCTACGAAATTTGGCAGGAGCATTCTTTGGAGGGTGAAAATGTGCACCTCGGAGCCTTTTTCTTTGAACTTTTAATTAATTAAAAAATAATCGACATTTTGGGTTTTTTTTTCCTTAATAACTTCCGAAAATATTACAGCACGAAAACTATTTATTCGCCATCTGAAAGAGCAAAAAATTACCTTTAATTACCTTTTCAATCATATAAATTAAGTTGCCTTGAAATTTTTTCTCTAATTTTAATAACCTTTTAAAAAGGTTTTTTGGTATAATTTACAACAATACTTTTCATTGTTGCAACGCAATTCAAACCGTTTACATTGTTTAAATAAATATTTATTTGCATGTTTCTTTTTCGTTGTTGAAAGCTAAGAAAACATTTTAATGTTTAATGATATGTTTTAATCAGCATAATTTAATACAGTGAATATGCTGATGGACATAAATTGTGCAGCAACATTATAAAGTTAATATTTTGCAAGAGGAATAACAGCGTGAAGTTGATGCCGACAACAGACAAATTTATGCTACATGACACAGTCAGTTACTCGACTCCATTAGGGACGTTCATGAAGACAATGAACAGAATAGGTGCAAGGCTATTGAAAGAACATGAGTTAAATATCTTCCAAAATTTGAAATTTAAAATTACTTTGTTAAGGAAACCATGAATATCAATTTATACATATGAGATTCAGTTGAAATTATATCCCCAGCGAACAAGCTAGTCGCCAAAGGCTGCTAGTATTAAATATTTATCAATTACAGATGTCGTTTATCCGTCTTTTATTTCTTTTCTCCTTAGTTTTAGTATATTCTTTTTTCTTTAATAACTTCTTTATGTTTGAATTTTTATATTTTAAATTTTCATATATTTATATAAAATGTCAAGCTTTCAAGGATTTCCATACAATTTAGTTAGTTATATTTTGTCTTATTTATAAAAACTAGAAATCAAAATTCTAATAAAATATTTTCAAAATTAATTTCTAC